>OX235279.1:51347744-51484974 GCA_944472155.2 Trichobilharzia szidati | reverse complement strand
GAAGCCTAGCCAGACACACGGATGGCGATTCATCACTCACCATCTCTCAGTAGATATAAATAGACTAGGAAATCACGAAGAAGTCATATTTTCCACTTGGTAAGTCGTTCCATTCTTCCGAATTCCCTAATTGCTAGCTACCTGTGAGTGACGATAGCGACTGTAACCTGTGACCACCTGGATGATTATGCCAGTATCCGTTAATCGACAGTGTAGTGCTATGGTAAAATTTCGAAGACGGTCATGTACTCTGTAGCGAAGATTAGTGTGTGTGAAGTTGTGGATGGTGAGCAAATTACCTAATTGATACTCTTTTGCCATTTAAATGAATATAGTCGCGATATCTTAATTTATGCGCATCTCGATAGTGGTTTGTAGGAAATCCGCTGACCCTAGATTGATATGGCAATATGTTTAGGAGACACTTACGACACTTGGTATCGCCGCCACCACCGCCGCACACAGACGCGATACGTCTGTGACAGACTGTTGTGCTGTAATATCAGAAGTTATTTTACTGGAATTATTGTGCAATAGTGGTAGTGTGCACTAGGATAATGAACATGTTTTGTACCAATACCACCAATTACTTAGTCATTTTGTGGTCTGCTATGTATATTTATACATATATGTGTATCCATAAATTTATATCATCTATGCATGAATCCAGGGGTGGTGAAAGGCTATGTGTGCAGAATAATACGCCAAACATACATACATCCATACCTACATTATGTTACGATCACCGTATGGACAAAACTCTCTCTTTGAATTCCATGGGCCCAGTTTTATTCGCATCATCTTCAGTACGATGTTACTTTCCCTTGATCTGTCCCTTCCCTCGAAACTAACCGTGGAAGGGGACTAGATTATCTGGGGAAAATAGGTATGTAATTTGTGCGCGCCGGAATTCGGTCTGTTTATGAGAAGGACTGACTCAAGCGCCACTGTAATGATATGTCTTTATTTCTTTCACCTCTTGGTTAACTTATGTGGGCGTGCTGTTCCAATTTTTCGGACATATCACTTGGAGAAAATGCAACCTGATATTTCTCAGAACGTTTGGTATTTATATAAGGGGAAAACGATGCTTCACATATATTTTTTGTGTTTGTCAATTCTTTCCGTCGAAGCAAAATATAGGGGGTGAGGTACAACATACTTGTACTTTGTGATGTGCTCGCGATTTCTATTGAGTTCCGCGCCTGTTCGCGAAACCTTCACATGTAAGAGACTCGGCCCATTTAACTCGCTCACCAGCCGTCGCAGTTATCACGCCAGTACTCACGTTGTTGAACATTGCCTGCAGGAGTCGTTTTCTGTGTGATTGTATCGTTGTCTAGTCCTGCAGATCCAAATCTATCAATACTACCACTATCCGTGATATAACCCGGTGGGATTACAAAGTATTTTGAGTGCTTCTCAGACACTCTGATGGACCTTGACGAGCTTTTCGATCAATACGCTACATTTATATAGTTACCCAAAACTCTGATTTTTGTGGAATATCTTGCCCAAAAATTGCAAAAAACTATTGCAATTACTTGCCTTTGAAACACTGAATCTCTGATATACTAATGCTGATAGATAATACCTATAACTAGCTGTTTGCCACTCTGTGCTTGTTTAACGCTAACTTATACCTATAATTGTATATATTGACGGATTTACATGTTCATGTTAGCTTAAGTCAGTGAGTCTATCATTTTGGTTAACTGTACTTGATTGTGATACTATTATTGTTGTTGTCGCTTGTTACCCCTCTTCTTGTGAGTTATTTTCCTGTGCTGGTGTTCTTCTGATTATTTTATTCCTTGTTTTTCTGCTTTTAAGTGAAGCAACCCACAAGGTCGCTTCTCTCTAAACCATATTTTAATGCAACAATCCCCTTCTCAGGCGTGAGGCTAGCAACCCCAACCTGTAAACAAAGTTGCTACAGAAACTTCAGCACTTTGAATCTCCTTGGGCCAAAAGAAGAAGTCTGTGTGGGGACATGGAATGTCCGCACCATGTACGAGATTGGTAAAGCTGCCCAGATTGCAGAGGAAATGAAAGATACGGAATTCAAGTACTGAGGATATGTGAAAGCAGATGGAACGGGAATGGATCCACGAAATTGTCAACGGGTGAGTCAGTGATCTTCTCAGTTCACCCAGAGGATAACCACATGCACACCGAGGGTGCGACTATCATGATGTCACCAACGGCAAAGAAGGCCAAGGATAATGACCGCCAGATTCAACTCCGAAGGAAGGAGAGTGTCAGTTGTACAATGCTATGCACCCACAAACAACGTAGACCTCGAAAAGAAAGAAGAATTCTACAGACAGCTACAGGCAACAATGGACAATACTCCAGTCGGCGACATTAAAATACTAGTGGGAGACATGAACGCCAAACTGGGACCAGACAACACAGGAAGGGAACTCATCATGGGTAGAGAAGCTCTCGGAGAAATGAATGAAAATGGGGAACTCTTCACCGAATTCTGCGCCTTCAATGAACTAGTGACTGGTGGCAGCGTATACAAACGCAAGGATATCAACAAGGCTACATGGGTGTCACAAGATGGGCGAACCAAAAACCAAATCGACTTCATCTCAATCTCAAGGAAGTGGAGGCGCAGCCTACTGGACACGAAAGTAAGAAGAGGAGCAGACGTCGGCTGAGACCTCTATCTCGTGCAAGGATTATTCCAAATCAAATTAAAACCTGCAGATAGACTACAAGCTAAGTTCAATGCTCAAAAACTGAAGGACCAGGACACAAAGGACATCTTCACTGCAATCATAAGGAGAAAGACGGAGACGCAAATCAACACTAGCGAAGAGGTCAGCGTCGAAAAGCACTGGAACAACTTGAAGACAGTGTGGAGTCAAACCTGCATGGAAGTTCTAGGCAGAAAGAAGAGACAGGACAAACTGTGGCTCACTACGGACACTTGGAGACTAGTAGAAGAGAGAAGGATGGTGAAATAAAAGATTATCCAGTGCACCGACGAGCAACAAAAACAGGAGTTGAATGCAAACGACAATACACTGAACAAAAAAGGAAAGAGCGCCAGAGAAGACAAAAGAAAGTATTATGAAACCATGGCAAGTGAAGCAGAACAAGCTGCAGGCAAAGGAGACCTCGCAACACTCTACCAAACAACTAGGTACCTATCGGGAAAAAGTTTGACACAAATTGAGGCAGTGAAGGATGACAATGGAAAGTCACTCACGAAAGAAGTGGAGCAAAGGAAACACTGGGCTTCTCAGACACTCTGAAAGGCCTTTCGTATGGTAGGGGTGATTATGTCCTCTCACACCTCACCCTCATATGAGACCAGGAGTCCAAGATCTCGTGTACGTATGCCTTTCTTGATTCTTCTCACGAGAACATCGAGCTTAAGCAAGCCGTTTGTAGTTGAGACCTATCACTGTATGTGGCCTGATCAAGTTTACCTCAATTGACAGAAGGGCTAACGAATTCGCAACGGAGTCTACAGGTGACTCACAGTACCATTTCTACTGCTGAATATTGAACACTGGTCTTAATTCACGTTCGGCTACGAGGCTTTGCTATTGGTTGGAATTCTATCGAGCGAGTGAGGTGTTAATGTAGCTTTCAGTGACCTTTGGGAGCTCTCTACCACCTTATTGGATTCGGGGTGATATGCTGTGTGGTGGATTCTGTGTGAACCCAGAAACTTCGACAAGTGTTTGAGATGCTGTAATTCGAAACGAGCTCCTCTGTCAGGAGATAGATTTGTATTGACAGTGATCGTGGTTGTTCAGTGTTGCATGGAAGACATCAACACCGTCCAAAATGTAATGTCAGTAAGGGGTGCAAATATAAGAATCCTGGTGGGGTCAACAGTTCATGTGGACAAGTGAGTTAATGTGATTGGGCATGTCATTGGACCTACCAAGTTCACATCGACATGATAGAAGTGATCGTCTAGCTGAGAGCGTGTTCCTAAAGGTGATATTGCGCCCCTGCTAGTTTCCGCCTTCTCGTGCTATATGTCTGCCTCCTCGCTCCTACACGTCGCATTACGGCTTTGCCAAATGGATCTTGCAGAGTCTATTTTGGCGCAATCCTCCGCTGTAGAGCGCCATAACAGTTGAAAATAGCTGAATGTGGATTTTTTCATAATTTTGGGAACGAAGAGCTCGGGTAAGTCTTTGGTCGTGTTATATTATGTGAAACTGTCGTCTGCAGGGGATGGCAGTTGTTTGAGTCTCTGACTGATGTTGGAGATATGCTTTAACTTCCGTAGTTCTTTAGCTGTTCAGCCAGTGCTGTGGGGCTTAAAGTGGTTGGTTAGTTGCAGCGCACTAACGCGCATTCTGGACAGTGCATCAGTTACACAGTTCTCCGCCCGAATCGTGTGTCTTATGTTACTGCTAAACTGTGATATAAAGCCACGAATTTATCCTCGTGAGTATTTCTTAGTTCACGCGTTGAGTGCGTGATTGGTCGTCCTATGATCTGTCCATAACACTTGCTGTCAACCAAAGTACTCAAAGGCTAGGTACATTGCTACCGACGCTCTGCCGAAACCTAGATATATCTTCGCCTCGTGATTTAGAGGTTTAGAAAAGAACGCGATATTTTGCCAGTGAACATTGACTGACTAGAAGGAGCCACTCATAAAGCATTATGTGGAACATATGTACGGGTAGTATAAACTCTTCAGTCTGACTGAACCTCAGTGATTTCGTCCTCGGAGGTCAAGTTGTGTGGTTTAATCACAAAACGGGCAGTCTTGTTTGCAATGGACAAGAGTGCTGTTGAGGCATTGTGGTGTGATTGCGTATCCCTATATAATCCCCACTTTACTGTTAACAGATGCATCTTTAAACGGTCGTAAGTATAGAACCGGTAAGTTCCCTCACTGTTTTGGGCGGGGTGAAGATCAGGTAGTGAAGCCGTAGGTCAGATCTTGCAGACAGCTCTACAAAAATCATGAAAATTATTCCCAGTTGAAGCCAACCGGAAAACGAGCCCACAATGGCTCAAGCTCAGTAACCAATTCGCTTCCTAGTGGTCTACGATTATCACTGTTGGAGCCCATGGATGAGAGTATAATGCAGCTGTATCCATATGCTCATGAAATCCAAGTATTTTTGTATGTTTCCTGGGTCTGACACAGAGGTGTTGCCCACAGTCCAAGTGATGTGTGAAGGCCATCTGACCAAAGTGAAGCATCGCCTTGATATGATTATGAGCAATAAATTGTGCTCGAAACGTCATAAGTAGATATCACTGCATAATACAGTGTGACTTCAAAAGAAATTTTATCCATAATGGGGTTAGGCATCGGGGTCTCGTTGGCGTCCTGCAGTGTGACAAGGTATTTTCGTCGTCCTAGCTTGTCTTCCATTTATCGTATGATGCTGAATTTCGCTCCTGTGTGGACCAAGGTGTGTGTGGTAATTCTTTTACCTTTGATGTAGGATAAGTGACAATCCGGTTACCTCTTCTTGTTAGTCGCTAGCTTAGTAGTGGTCGGTCGTTTCCCTGTTGCATGTGAGGTGTTTCGCGGTGTGTGCATCTCTTCGATTGTGGGCCGGGCCGGGAGTGATACCAGCAGAATTGTCTTTCTGACTTGTTTTGATCAGCTTCATGGCGAAGGACCTTATTCGCTGGGAGATCTGCCTTGGTTTCCTTGTTGTCAGCTGTATTTATGTCATTGTCCCCGTTAGTGATCTAACGTTTGTTACAAGTTCTGAGATAACCGGTTCGTTGCCAATAGAGAGAAGGCTTACTTGTCCGTTTGTGAGAGATCTTTGCATTATTCGATCTGTGGTGTGCGCCAAATGCTTAATGGTGGAATCAGGGTCTTGAGCATACAGTGCCTTTTGCACATACTCTGTGAGGGGTTGCATCCATCCATGCTTCGGTAAAGCATCTCCCACTATGCTGTCTCTCACGGGCTATTGGAGGCGGGACGAGACACGTGATGGGGATCTATCTCAGATGTCCTCACATCGAAGGAACCGTAGTATACGCTAGTTTCCAGACGTAGAAAGAGTGGGATTCTTCATCACCTCACTCTTAAGCACTGCGTGTTTGCTCTAGTGGGGCAGGGAAGTTTAAGTTCCCTCACCTCCTTGCTAATCTGATAAAGTAACTGAGAATAGACGTCCGTGTACCTGGTAGTTTCAGACTTGGTGTTCTGCCGGAAGAAGTAGTGCTCTAATTGTGGAAATCATAGCTTATGGTAGTGTCCACTGAATTTGTAGTCACCTAGCTTTCTGCCTCTGCAGAGACACTCTTTAGAGTCAAATTCCTCCCTCGATATCTTGGACATCCTAGTGAACGATATCAGTTAATAAACCACGTAAGCATTCAGAGGAATAGTTGAAAAGGATGAAAGTTTCTACAAATTCCAGTCAGGATTTAAGAAATAGGGTATTGTGAGCGAACTGTATTCATCTTCTGAGATGGGGACTCTGCTATCGAAATAAGTACGAAAATTAGTGACCGACAGCTGGTGTTCAGGGAGTTTGCAGCAACTAGTGTTGTAGAGTGGATTTAATGCATATTCTCTTTAATTGTAGCGTTGTGGTTCATTGCCACGTTGGTAGACAGCTATAACTATGTTGCATTTCCAGACTTGCTTACGAATTAACAATTAGCCCGGGATAACTGCCCTGGAAGCGATATCCAGGAACATATAGGATTTATTCAGGCTCGTTGAATAAACACTGAGTGTTGGGCCATTATCTGAATTTTCCAGCCGCGTTATACTGTAAATAGTTGAAAGAATCAATTTTAATAGTTTGGTGTAAGGTTTTTATCAGAGATTAGTAGCTTTTTTTCAAATTTAATGAATACACATCATTATTGTGGGTGCCTTGAATCTCCAACGATATGAACGGCTCATTAGTCTTGCAGGAAGTATCTGTGAACACGTCTCTCCAGTAAGTACTCCCTTGTGAAAGATTGTTGAACACCGGAGTGGCCTTTAACTGCTACGGCGGGACACCAACCGGTGACCTTGGAAAACTGGTTAAATTTCTGGAAAGTTGTCATACTATTGTTGGCTTGTACAATCCATTCTGCCGCAATTAGTTATACTCTAGCTGACATAAATTTAATGAAAAACGTATGTATTGTGCTGTTTTTTAGCATGTTTTTCGTATGGGAATATAAGCGGTCCTATTGTGCGTAATATAACCGATTGGTATTGTTGTAGATAGGAAACCATCAAAAATGTTCTAATGTTGCTGACATTTTAAGAAGCTCAAAATCGCCTTCTTACTGTTTTAAGGCTAAATAAAACAAGAACTTTAACTGGTGGTTCATACAGCCCTTAAAGATGCTGGAATTGATTGGCCCTTGACAGCTTCTGAAGTAGCTTTTCAAGTGGAGTGTTAGGCAGTGGTCTTCATATGTAAAAGTCATACGCCTCATGTAGAGGGTGCCGCTGAATTCATATCCTGGCTGACTCGAGGAAGTCAATAGACTTGGATATTATGTAACTTTAGCAAAGAAGCCACTCCAGTAGGCTTTGAAGTCTAGTTGACTGTAACAAACTGGTTTTTCTTAATAAGTAAGTGTGCGTGATATAACAGTGATACAGTACTACCGAATGGATGACGTCTTGAGCAAAATTTATTGTTGGTAGTCATATCAGTGAATTCACACTTCTCAAGTTGCTTGGCATATTATTTTCTCTTCCCCATATTATTTATTGTAATTTTCTAAATGTCTGCCATAGGCGTTACGTCATTCCGGTTGCATGTGTGTGATGTTGATTCGGCGAATGGTAATTAAGCTCCCCACATATCTATGTTACTTGTTAATACTTTCACCCTGTTGAACCTTGTGTGATTACATGCATTGCAAATGGCTGAGATTTTATCTGTGCTATATAATCAAGCGAGGTCAATCATTCTATCTCTAGTTAAATCCCTACGTTCCACTAATCTAACAGACCTCAAGCCAACAGTGTGACCAACGTAATTGAATTCAGTAATTACAGAGGATTTGGTGAGTTATATTATTTTTCTTGATTGGATCTCTCGGGTCCTCAAGCCAATAAATTCAGTCTCTGAGAGAGTCGGTTGGTTTAAATGTCAGCTTGATTCCACCCTTATTAAGAGATATACGTAGGGTTTATGACTTCCATTCTCTGTATTGTGGTACTATCGAGGGTGGAAATTCCTTAGGATTCACATTATTCTCACTATTTACTTTACCACTTTTAGTTTTCTGTGTCTTCATACATGTCAGAATGAAATCTGGTAGTTACCTATTCACCAATGTTTTCTCTATTTGCTTGATATCACTATATAAATCTGACTTAATAGTTAGGCTTCTGACCCGATTATAGGGACATTTAACTAAACCTCCCTCCTTCCCTAAGTTCCCATATCTAAACTCAGTGATAAATGGAATCCTACTCATCTTTGCGCTAGAAAATTAGCAAGGTGAGTTTTCCCTGCTGGAATGTAAAATTAAGTGGCGACATGGTGGAATAGACAGGTAAATACAGGGGACTGACACATTCTAATAAATCCACTTTAGTTCACTCAACCCAGAATCAGTAAAGTTAGGCTTAATTTGAATGTTTACAGTTGCTAGATTGAGCCATGCTTATTGTGTGGAAACTAATTTTATTACCCAGTTACCCAGCTTAAAGAAAGTAGAATACTTCAAAACGTTTTTAAAGCTGAGTGCTTAAGTCAAAAGCCAAATCTAAAACTCTTGTAACCTAAATTCTATTCCACGTAACGTTTCTGTACGGGGAGTGGTGATTTAAAGTCTAAATATTTATTGGAGTGGGTTTTCTTCCTAAATATGGATATACAAAAATGTCCGTTTTCCCTTCTCTTAACTAGGCAGTCTAGAAATGGTAGTTCACCGACGTCTGATTCTGCTTCCGAAGTGAATTGGATTCTGGGAGATACACAGTTTATTTTCGCCAGGAATGAATTGTGTAGATCTCGTTTTAGTACTACAAAAGTATCATCTACATATCTTAACCATATTTTAGGAGTGAGTATGCTTGAAAAGGTGTTATTTTCGAATTTATTCATGAAAAGGTCGGCGACTATTGGGGAGACTGATGAACCCATAGCAACACCATTTGTCTGTCTGTATAAACTCCCTTTAAATGTAAAATAATTTTTTTCTAGACAGGATTTTAAGCTCTTAATTATTTGACTGGTGTCCAGTGGACATCTTTGTGCTAGCGTTGTATCTGATTCTAGAAGACTGGAAATGATATCAAAACTTTCGGTAATAGGGATACTAGTATATAATGAGTTAATATCATAGCTTACCATAATGTCTTCTTTATCAATTTCTCGGTGTTCTATTTGGGATTTGAAATCATATGAATTTCTCACAATATTTTGGTTTAGTTATCTTCATTGCTATTTTTACTTTCAATATGTCCCTTTAACTTGACCTATGTCTGTTTTCTCATCCCCTAACTGTGTGTTATATATATGCTGAGATTTTGTAAATTCCGGTTTAATAATACTTTGATAAAGCTATTAGCATTAAATAGCGAAACGTCAGTAAAAACAATATCGTTTTGTATTCCATTCATTGGGAAATACAAAAACCTTTATTATGATGAATATCATATACCCAATGCCAAAATTTTTTCAAACCGTTAAAAGTGAACTTGGTTTGGACATATATAAGAGAGACATTTCCCTGTGATCATCTTACACACATCAGTTTGACCAGTATCTGAAACTCTAGGCTCCATAATGGGTGGTGCTTGAAAGAAACAAACCCGTATAAACCAAGCGGGTCTTACTTTTTTTTATTGTTTTGATTATAGTTTGAAACCACACTGTATTTTTAGTACAAGTATGGAATTTTCAGCATGCGATATCGGTAGCCCAAATTTTGCAGGCCGACCATTGATATCAAGTGTGCGTCGGCAGGGGATCGAACCCCGGACCATGTGCATAGTCGGCGAGAGTCCTGACCGCTGTGGCACCGATGTACAATGCAAATAAATGTGCATTGATCATATCTTCACCCTTCGACAAATTCTGGGACAAAGAGGTACTTACTGGTGTCTAAAACTTTGCACATGTCTTGATCTGAAGGTAACATTTGCAACTTAGACATAACCGTTGAAAATGGAAGATGTGAAGAGATTAGCTGGATTGGCAATAAGTGTTTGCTTTCTTTTTTCGTGTTAGGTGGGATAATATAGTGGGTAGTATTTGGGTCAGGCATAATGTTAAGTAAAAAGGGAAAGCAATCGGTGAGGTTGTAAAACTGAATCGGTAGATATGGCTAGGACACGCGTTATCTATGCTGAATTATTGCACTACTCGATGAACAATGCTGGCTGACATAGGATTAGATTGAAAAAGAGTTGAAGACGGGCACCAGTTCATAATGTCCTCGACAGTTATTGTGGGCTACGAAGCAAAGTACAGACTTCCTGACGGTTCGGATGTAGGCAAGTCCAAAATAAATTTGGCAGCGTGATTTTAAGAGGCCAGTAATATGTTTCTTGCTTTACCCTAAGGTAGTGTCCATGGAGGTGAGAGAAGATGAAGTATGATGGCAGTAGGTAGAACAATAGAAAAGCATTTGTGGATGCTGTTGGATGAGTGGTATTTTCCCAATGAAATTTTAGTAGTTTATTCCGCACAATAATTTTACCATCGGTTTGGGATTAACATGTTGTATGCAGGGATATCAAAATCTCGGGACTAATGTTTTGTAATTTTTTCCTAGAGTTGCAGGTTAGCTAAATGGTTCGACGGTCGTATGAGGGAAACCCCTTATAGCTGTTATAGCTCTATTATTCCTTTGTACGGCCTTGCTGTCTGATTCTGTCACACTGTAAGTAGGTTTCTCTATGGTTCCTGCTTCCAGCTTAATGACTTCATTGAATCTCTGTCATGTTAAAGCCTACAGAAACATTCATTGTAGTAGGTATAGCCTGTTACTTAAATAGATTTGCAATTGTGACGACTATAGATGAGTAAAATATAATGATTGTTGAATATTTAAATAGCTTTAAAGTTGTTTTTTTTTTAATTTTCTTCAGGTTGTTGTTCCTCTTAATTTGCTTTTGAGAAAGCTTTTTCACCGATCAAATTACGGAGCATTACTTCGAGTTGTTTGTAAACGACATGTTCATGGATTCATTGACGGTCTTGAGAATACTATTGAAATAAAAGTTTCTGAAGCTGATGTCAGTAAACGCATATCCAGTCAAGAGTTAACATATAGTGGGAAGAATAAGAGGATTATATTCTCAGCCAATCAGGTAACTCCTTAGTTTCATTCTCCTAATTTTATTAATTGCTTGTATTTACCACAACTCAGATTTCTCTAATGTTGATCATTCACAGTATTATTGGGTTCTAATTAGCTGTGAAATACATGAAGTTCATTTTGTGGTATTTAAAACATCAGCTGAATGTAACAACATTTCATCTCTGGAGTTGCAAACTAAATTTTAGCACAGTAACACTGATTTTTATCCATTAGGTTACAAAGCTTTAATGATTGCCTCTGCATCTAAAATTCAGGCCATACCATATGAACAGTTATTATCTAATGTTAAGTCATATGTGAATTCTTGGGTTGTCACCGAAAAATTACAGTTGTTTTTAAGGTAGTTTCTGTCTGATTTTTAATTGATCATGAGGCGGTCTTTTTTCTTTCCAATATTTACACAAATGGTTATTACATTCTATTGCGTTAAACTGCCAATAGTGTTGTTCAGAATATTCTTAGGTGTCATTTGAGATTTCTGGTAATTATTTCATTCTTCATAACAGCCCACTTTCTCAACATGTGTTTTGCTTAGTTTATTTTGCCACCTTTTCTTGTTTATGAAATCAGGTTGGCGTTAATCGCCCAGTTGAAGATCGCTGGATGGCGTCTCATTTTGGTGAGGGCGACTTGAACTCTCTCAGTCTTTATGACCATAAAGATGCAAATCAGGAGGGATCAACTTACGGGGGCACAATATTTACTGTAGTCGACGGTCATGGTGGACATGCTTGTGCACATGCAGTTAATTTACTACATAGCGATTACGTCACCTGTGGTCTTTTACCTCCTGAGGTATCCGAACTTGCTCTAGGCAATCTACGTCAGATTCAAGAGTCGCACACACCTCGTTCAATTTGTGAGTTGGCAGTAACATTATGGATGACATCTGGTGCAGTGGTCACTGGAGAATCTGAACGTATCGAATTTAATTTGAATGAAAACAAAGATTCTAGGTTTTCAAATATGAATTTACGCTCTATGTATAATCAACCTAATATCCGATGGGGTCCTTGGGGACCATGGGGTCCTCTTCCATCCTCGGTACGTGATGTACATGTTGGACATATTCGCAAATTTCTCGAAGAACTATTGTCTACAGGGGATGAAAAGGGTAAGTTTTGACCTGCACATTAAGGCATAAGCTTGTTTGTTTTATTGTCATAGGTAGTTTTCACATTTCGTCTCTTTCTTTTTTGTGAGTATTTTATACTATTCCGTTTGTAGACTTAGAAATAGTTTTATCGTCCGATTTTGTCAATACGAATAAAGAAATGGTGAGTGGTAAGGTTACTCTTAGTGGTAGAGATACAGTTACTCCTTGTGATCTCCCGGATTCATTAAATCTTCATTATTCTTCATGGACATTGTTTTCAATCAGTCTATCCCGAGTTTAGATCCATCTCCACCTATTTTAGCCTGGGCAAGTGAGTAGTCTTATCAGCCGTAAGAATAAGTGTGATTCAGTTTGTGATCCGGATAACTGAGTCCTAAGAACACTATTATTCTCCTGATTATTCTTCCTCCCATGTATTTACATTTGTTGTAGTTTTATTGCATTTCATCTCACTACCTGTGAGTGCTTTTATGTAGTATGAAAACTTGGACTACTGCACTTTTGTGCAAAGTTCTACGTTAAATATCCAGTAATTCACTCAATCAGCTAAGTGAATCTAACTAAAACAAGCTTCGTTTATAGTACATATTTTAATTTTAAACCTATCTCATGTTTCATTATTTTGACTTCAGAGTTCCTCTATACCGATAATAGTGATGGTGATATGATTGATCCAGATGGTTTTATTACAGCTTCATTAAATACACTTAAAGAGACTGCCATGAAATATTCACGATCTCCACTTTCAACGGAGTCATCAAAAGATTATATTTCATCGTCAGGTATGTTGACAGAAGTTAAACTTGATGGCTTATTTATTTAGATTTCGATCACTCTGTTGATAAACTACGAAACTATGTCGCATCCACTGCTTGGGCATTGAGAAATGGTCTTCGTCGAATGGATCTGGATACGGCTCTGGCCTCGTCTCCTAGTTTTCATGGTCCTGTGTTAGATAAGGCTTTGTTACGCATTGCGTTTGCTGGTTGTGTAGCAACTTCAGCTTATATCCCTCGTCATCGTAAAGAAATTTTTGTGGCTCAGGTGAGTAGTAAAACTAGTATGTCCGTCATTTAAAAAAATTGCTCATTCGTCTGGAACAGATTTCTTTTACGTACTAGACTACAAGTCATTCAATATGTGTGGGCATATTGTACTACCATTGTTATTTATGTATTATTTATACACAAACTCGGTACATTATTGGCACCGGGTTTCATTGGCGTAAAGCGAGACTGCACCCACTGACATTTGACGGCCAGGCTGATATCGCGACGGTACCAGAGGTTATCCAAATCGGTGTATGTCACCCTAGCTTTCACTAAACGGTTAGAAATCTCATCCGTCATATGTCCACCAATATTCACGCAACAACCTAGATACACGAACTTGTCTACAACTTCAAGCGGTTCACTCGCCAGAGTGAGTGCACGTACAAGCTACCGCCAATCTTGCAACACTACTTAGCACTTAGACTGCACAAAACACATACCATACTTACAGACACTGATCGCCAACTGATTAAGTGCGACTTGGTCAGCCTGCATGTAAGACGATATCGTATGCATACTCGAGGTCGAATAGTCTTTTTCCACCACCATGCACATCCTTCGGAGCCGTTTCTAGAATGTCACCAACTTCCTGAATGAAACCCAGCATGCGCTTTGCGAATCAGTTCCTCATTCTCTCGCACAGTCTGCCAATCAAGAGAGCAGACAATATCCTAGACCCAACCGGTAGCAAAATAGTTCCCCTATGGTCGTCACAAGTACTATGTAGACTCTTTTTAAGGATGACACGATAATAGTTTCAGTCCACATTGATGTAACTGTCTCACTTCCCCACAAATTCGTGAGCAATTCAGTCAGCTTCCTGACTTTAGTCATCACATCATCACCGCAGCTGTTTCTCTAATTGCCACCCCCTCCTCGCTGTTCCAGGCGTCTTTCAAATTCGCTGTTAATCCGCATACTATCCACCTAATACGCCTCGCTGAAACCATATCTTTTGCTGAAAGTGACACGGATGAACTGGAACAGAATCTGACTAGTCCCAAATACAGACACCGATTCCACGTAACAGGCCTTCTGACCAGAATCCCTACTTCTTATGTGAGTACTGTTTGATCCGAACAATGACAGCAAGCCTTTTGGATGTTGTTAAACTCGCTATCCACCAGAATGAACTGATAGGCGTCAAGAAGTTGCAGGGAGTAAGTAACCTTTTGAACTGCCAGTGGCTTTTCATAGCGTTCTGTGTGTGTTCGTTCATATTATTTGGGTGTCCGTAGCTAGCCTTGACTCTAGCCAGCTCAATTCGGTACACCGTAGATGTAGAAGGCGCCGTCAGTTCGCTCACATCAACCTGTGGAGAACGATTTCTTCGGCCACCATTGAATCACAAGAGGAGCCTGACACATGTCAGAGTATGATCAGAATCTAGAAGGAGTGGTAGTCCTTTACACAACCACGTGACCGTAGAAATGTGGTAGTAATGTGGTCCATTCCAGTCTAGGATTGAGTGTCAGAGGCAGGAAGCCGGGTGCGATGGATGTGTCGGTAGTTAGTAATGAGTAGGAATTGGTTGTGTTCTGCGCCAAGGTATAGAAGACGGTCTGCATAATCTGACCTGCAACCATGTAGTTCCAGTCGAACACATAGATTCTCTTCTGGTGTGTATCTAAGTCCTCAACTTGCACTATTGTCTGTTGGACGCGCCTGTTTCAGGAGGTCACTCAGTTGATAGTAAAACAAATCCCTAATTTCATCCGGGTCGTTGCATACGCAGAGATAACAGTGACTTAATTTTTCTAGCTGATGGCTTCTTACCCTAGTATAAAGTTGTAGCCTCACAGCTTGTGAACCGTTCATGGGGGTCCAGCTTCGGCTGTAGTGCTTTGTGCGACATGGATACTAACTAAGCCGAACGCCGACACCATTGTTGGTACACATCATTTGAACTTGTATACGGATCTTTTTGACTTAGTTGTCTTCTCTGAGCTGGCTGATTTAATTGTGAACCTTTCGTTGTTCTTCTGGACAACATCTTCTGCGCAGGTTTCAGCATGAAACGAACTTATTTGAATTCTCCATGAATGTTATATTTGTATCTTTTGCAAACTATTGTCGTGACTACTTGTTAGTTTACATCTCTATTGATTGTTTTTATTGATTTGGAATTCGAACTTTGTTGTCATGTGATTTACTTTACATTACTTTACATTAGCTGATAAATTTGGCCTGTAGTAATGTGTTTGTTAATTGCTAATTCGCTTGACTACCAGTGTTTTAGAAATACCATGGCATTTTTGGTGTTTCCTCTATTTAAAATTTCCTCATTATCCCAATGAAATTGGTGCCCATACTAACCTACATGTATTGATATCAAAGAACACATATCATGTCTGCTCACAGTTGATTTGTGTCCCTGGATTCGGACCCGGAGGAGATGCCCACTTTGACCGATTTGATGTTTATTGCAGTTCATACAATTTTGTTGTTGTTGTTGTAAATTTGTATTAATTTTATCTTTTCCTGGTAGATTTTTTAGTTTGCACAATGTCGAATTAAGTGATAGTGTTGGTTGGCTTGTGTGGTATATCTGTTTCAGATGGTCTTAATATTCGATCTGTTATTTCAGAAATGTTTTTTATATGTGGTAGGATGAAACCTTTTGTGGTTCTTTGATGATGGTTTCTTGTTGGTGTTATGACTCGAGTTTAAACACTTTTTCACGAAACTGTGCGGATATTTATTCTTTTTGAAGACAGTTAGTAGGTATTTTTCTCCATTCTCCTCAACACTGGAGTGCTACAGCGTGTTTGAACTCTTTTTTTATCAATGTCTGCACACAGTTTCTTTCGTGAGTAATTGGCTTGTTGCTATCATAGTTGGGTATTTGGTATGTGTGCGTTGATTTTATATATACTTGTTTTTCTAAATTTTCTGTGTTAGTTCTCTTGTTGTCTAATTCTTCTTATCTTATGAATTTAATCACTACAACATAACGTACGCAGGTGTTTGGTTTAATTATATGTATATATTAATTCTAATCTTTACATAACGGCTTCAGCTATTAGTCCTGATATGGGCGATCCCATCGGTATTCCTTTTATCTGTTCGTATATTTTAGTATTGAATTAGAAGTATGTTGTTGTAAGCCATAATTCTATGATTTTTATCCAAGTTGAACATTGCCTTTTTTCATCACTGTAGAGTAGTTGTCGCATAGTTTTTTTTTGAGCTAGTTTTGGACCATTTGAAGTATATAATGCTGTGACATCAAAGAACGCCATTATTTCATTGTTATCTACTTGGATGTTTTTGATTTTCTCTAAAAATTGGATTTACGAATTGATGGAATGTTCGGTATTTTAATTTTTGGATAAGTTCTATGGTCTTTCCGGCAGTGAAACGATTGGTCATAAGGGGATGTTTGGTTTGTGGCATACTTATCTCTTAGACGCAGCATACATCGACAGCGAGATTGTAGATATCTGCCTTGATCTGCCTGTTAGAGCTGCTTTTGATCGATCTGCGAACACTATAGGTGGCCAGCTTGAACACATTAAATAGTCCTACTGATTTCCTGAGGCTGGTTGAAGTGTGCAAGGCGAGATTCGAATTTAAGCTAACTGGATAAACATTAGGTGTTACAGCTAATGAAAAAGAAAAACAAAAGAGTTTATTACAGACAAGGAATTATGATTCCGTTGATTCTCGACTTATTGGTGTTATCTTTAAACTCAAGGTGGATCAACACCATAATCACAATTTATTCCCATCAAAGCCGTTAAAAGAACGTCATCGACTTCAAAGTTGCATTGTGATGGCGAGAATGGGCTACTCCTTCTCCTCCTCCTCCTCCTCCTCCTCTAACTTCACTACTTGTGTGGACAATGAAGGAAGTTGATCGTATGTCAATGGTATGAATACAAGGACTTTAGTAAGGAGACAAACTTAAAAGGCAGTCTTATTAAACGAAGTGAACTACCATAAAACTACAGAAGTCATGTGTGTTTTCTCAAGTATGATTTGGTATATTCAGCGGTACAGATTAATGTCTTGATCTCACCTTTATTCATAATGTGAGAAATGTAAATTTGTGTATCTTAATCCTGTGATACAGGTAGGTGACTGTGGAGCTGTGATTGGAAGTTATATGCCTCCTAAAGAAGTTCCTATTAACACCTCGTCTGCTAAGGATATTTTTACATTGACTCAGGGAGAATTTGTGAGAGAGCATTGGGACGCTGAACTGTTAGTTTCTCCACATACAGCCGAAAATGAAGCAGATGTTAAACGACTGAAATCTAGTCATCCAGTTCATGAATCTGAATTTGTAATTCGAGATGGCCGACTGTTAGGTAAGCATATTTTGTATTTTCCTTTACATTATATGTGTTTTCATGGTGATATAAGTGGTTTCTACCGATAATGTTCTCGATTACCGTATACCTAGTAACACTGGAGACATGAGATACAATTCAAAGTCGACCAAGTAACAAATGTGTTTCCTATATATGTCGTTTATTTAGTTATGTCTCATTGGAAAAGGGTTATCGCTGATACACGATGTGAGAAGTTCGTTATTTATAGATATATTATGGTGTCAGTGTGCAATGCTGTTTTAACGTCTAAATCATTCAACAAAAAGTTAAAGATTTAGGTATACGAAATCGTGATACAAATAAAAAATCCACTTTTTATACAACAAAACAATAATTGAGTAATAGATGGCCATGAGATCACACAGATCTCTGTGTATTTAGTATTTCCATTTGTCGAATTCAACCTAACAATTAATGTCCTTCGTTTTAGTTTATCAGGTTTTTTGGGGGAATCAGCAGGGAGTTTTGGACCTGGGAGTTTCGTGCTTGTCGGCACTCGTCAGCGAGGTGTACCTGCAACTTTGAATGAACTCATGTCTCTTCTGAGATTCTAACCCGTGTCATCCAGTGCTGCAGTCGGAGCCGTTAACACTGGTCTGACGAGTACCAACAAACACAATATCTTTGTCCAAGGCTTCCTACCAATTGCCTCCAACTATCTAATATCAACAATTCACAGTGCGCCGTAATACCGAGTCACTTAGCATGATGGCCAAATTGTAAAGTTGACTGACTGAATTCAGTCTGCACCAAACAAATGACTAGACATATTATACTTGTCACTAACTAGTGCCCAATCTAAAACATGTCTGTAGTGTTAAAAATTGTTAATTGTTATAAGTAATTGTTAATAATCTTGTTAGCTTCGGTACTTCATGACTGGGCTCTTATTGAAGTTTTATTCTCCACTCTGTATGCTCTTAGTACCACTAGAGGTGGAATAAAGTTCTCTTTATCACAGACTTTCTAAGTGGAATATTTACTGGCTTGTAATAATCACAGAATCCTTGTAAATGTCAAAGTGAATGTGCTTAAGACTTATTAATAGTCTGTTACCAGTTCCTTGCAAAATACTGGCTTCTATTGTGCTCCACAAGCTTCTTGAAGCGTGTAGGAAATTGGTTTTCGAAATTTCATGGAAATCGCCTCGTTAATGGTTGTACTTTAAAAATTAAAGACAGTGGTACAGTTAAACAACAAATCAACTCAAACATTAGGCTGACAATCATTTGCTACAACATCAATTTTACAACCAAGTCATGTACCTTAATTGATGAGATACAATACACATTATGACAATTTTTTTTTGCTTTCTACTCTGATTTAATCTTCCTGTTTGCATATCGCCATACCTCTTACTGTAATTTTTTAGAATATGGTATTTCGTACCAAATAAGTGAACAGTTTAAGCTAGTTAGCTCACGTATAGGCTATTTCCTGTAGATTTTCTTCTGTAAATAAGTTTGGAAATATCAGACATGAAATAAAAGGCTGTTCCCATGTATTTTGGTCGGCTATAATGACCTGGGTTTTTTTCTTTTATGGAAGAAATGAGTGTGCAGCAGAAACGTATCCATCATTTGTGCAACACACTTGAAACATTAAGCGTTTCAGACCAATTACTTTTGATTGTTTTGTCGAAATTCATGAAGGCAACTAAATTGCCTTAAGTTTCCGTTACTCTTCGATGAGTTGGTCTTCCAGCACAATTGTTAGACCAAGAGGTCACTTTTTGCCTGGACAATTAACTTTTTAGATTTTGATGATGATACAAGTGGCAGTATGTTCCAAGATGAGTTCCAAGCGCATGCAGCATGATGTGTTACTTTTATTCCATATAGTTGAAACCAACTTGATTACACTAAAAAAAATACCTTCAGGGAGGAAATTAGGTGTAAAGGCATTGATTTTATAATGAAGAACAGAATTAGGTGAATCGATTTTCACATGTACTGAGTAACTTGAATAAAAAGGTATACTCAAGAATGCGTCGCATTATATTAGTTATGAGTGGGGATAAACGATTTCTAATTACATATAGTCAATTTTGAGTTTGATATTCAGTGTATCCTAAAAATGCGAAAATATGCAGTGAGTGATATTGGCAAGTGGAATATACTGAAAAACACAGCTAAGAATGATATCTTTGGAAAATACTATCGCGTGTTACTCCACTTCCATTATAAACATCAGTAGTTCCAAAGTATTGTTTCTCCATACTACAATCAAGAAATCATACGAAAGATGTTAACTTAATAACCATTTGTATTTGCCATGTAAGTTGGCAGTGGACTGCACCTGTTGTGTAAGGGTTAGTGATACTAACTGGTTGTTCAGACATCCATTGGTAAAGCCGGGTTCAAAACCACGACTCAGTGTTTGGGAGTCATACCGCGTGGACCAGTATGCTACAGCTCCAAACACAGAAAATGAATTATTAAAAAGACGGTTGTAGCGAAGATAATTTTCTTTTCGACGAAGTCATCAACTAGACTGTACATTCGTGTATTTATAACGAATCGGTGGGAAAGTTCCCCTGACCCTTGACGGGAAATTATTCTGGAACTTTCCCACCCACTCGTTATAAATACACGAATGTACAGCCTAGTTGATGACTTCGTCGAAAAGAAAATTTGCTTTGCTGCAACCGTCTTTTCAATAATTCCTATGAGAAAATGAGTTATTAAGGATTTTGCATAGGTTAGCTAGACATACACAGTGATTGATATAAGTGTAAAACTTGGGCACTGTGGTAGAGCATAACTCCATTATGGATAAGATTTTATTTTGATAAATCATACAGTGTTGTACAGTAATATCAACTGATGACGTTATCATAATCATATGATAATGAGCAATAGTTTGTGCTCGAAACGTCATCAGTTAATGTTAGTGTACAACACTGTGTGATTTATCAAAATAAAATCTTATCCATAATGGAGATACACAGTGATTGTTAACGTGCTGTTTTCAAAATGCAATATATCCTGTTTTCCGCGTTGGTTTTTAAGGAAATTATACTTAAATCTAATGAGTTACTCAATATAGGTGTTTTGTCTTGTGTTGGTTGGTTGGTTAATGAATTGTCAAACGTATTGATTTTAGAGTGATGTATACAGATGTGGATTTAAGAATGAAATGACTTATTTATCTCCTAGTGTAAATAATAAGAAAAATGTGTGGTTCAGTTTGATCACGGTTTTCATGCGTGTTTGGTTAAATGAAATTTCTCTTTTCATCTTAAAAGTGGTTACCAGATTTGAATTCAATATTAAATGTACGTTTTGACCTACAAATTTTTACTTTGGCGAAGCGGTGGATCTAGTATGTCCAAACTGTCTAGCAAACCGTGTCAGCTTAGAAAATTGTTTCTCCAATTTTACCATATCTAGAGTCAGAGCAGTAGTTTGTATGACTTTTCAAGTGCAATTAAAGCTACAATTCTGAAGTAAAAAGTTCATTATTCGATATAGTGCTTATTGACTGTTACCTGTCAACTGTTCGACAACCATTTACATGCTGTAAAAGTTAAGGATCGTTGGGCACGTTTACTTCTTACACTAGTTTCTGCCTATGCATATCCACTAACTGTAACTTAGATGATTCAAAAAGTGCTTACCACTGAAAACTATCTAGTTTTTTTTAAATTTTTATTTCAGTTATGTATTTGTGTTCATACTATCCTTGATATTGATAATTCTCATGGGAGATAATGTGAACAGTTAATGCAAAAAGACATCGAAGAATACCACCGTCTTCCCATATTCTTAGTGCTAACCCTACATTAGGAAGTTCATGAAAATTATAGCTAAATAATTTCCTTAAACTTATGGTGCATTTTGCAGTTCTTCTATGTTACCTAGGTGTATTAAGCGAGTGACTGCACGTATATCTTATATACTTATCTCCAAGATGCAAAATATATTCAAAGCACGAGATGGTAGAGTTTTGTATCGTCAGACCTTCTGTCCTACTTGTAGTGTTCAGATGTTTGATTTTAAAAGACCAGTAATGATGTTTCTTTAGTTTAATTCATCATCGCTGGTTACAGAGTTAAGAGAAGACAAAAAAAATCGTTAGAGAAATAGTTACTAGTGAAAGAAAGTAAAGCTTATACAAAGAAGCCATGGAGATGAACAGGTTATGTAATAAGGAGAAGACTGCACAATAATAATTCAACTTAAGATAGCTTTCGTGATAGAAAATTAAAAGAAATATATCCACAGAGTATTTTATTCTATTTTTATTTTAGGTGAATTAATGCCCTTGCGCGCTTTTGGTGATATTCGTTTTAAGTGGTCAACGGACGACTTGAAGAATATAGCACGCCTCTTAGATCTACCTCCAAATTATCCTATTTCACCTGGATTTTATGCTAGCCCACCATATTTGATAGCTACACCTCAAGTTGTCTGGAAACCTCTGACTTCTTATTGTGACCATTTCTTGATCTTGGGGACCGATGGTTTATGGGACGCAGTTTCACCTGAAGACGCTGTGCATGTAGTTGCCCAACACTGGTATGATTATAAGGGAGTAAGTTCTACTTATAGGGGATATTTTTGAACTTTAATTTGAGATAATATTGATAGACCCTAAGAAGTAACGGTTTTCCCCTGGTCGATTTCGCTTTGTCCTAGAGATAAAAACCACTTGTGCGTCAGTGGCATAGCGGTTAGGACGCTCACCGACTATGCACATGGTCCGGGGTTCGATCCCGGCCGACGCACTCCTTTACCTGGCTAAGCCAGAAATAATGCTGATGAAGAGGAAAGGTTGGGTATGAGGCTAGCAACCCCATCCTGTAAAATAAACACTACTACAGAAACTTCAAGCCACTAGCTTGAAGCCCTATGTTCCACTGGGGAACGTGAAGGAAAAAAAGGAAGAAATAAAGGTAACTGCTCCAGCAGCACATCTCCATCCCACCTAGTTCTTTCCCACCATTTTCAGCTGGCTCGACGACTGCTCTTCACATGATCTCCATTTCACTCTCAAACTGTGAACAGTCCCAATTCTAACTGCACTCTACCTCCTCCCCGAAATGCCTACTCATGTGTACATTCCATTTCCCTCTGCATGTTCGCGGGATACTTGTTACCTGGCCAGTTCTCCGACTTTCGGAGTTCCTCATCGCTTCTCCTTTTTGGCCGGCCGCCCATCTAATCTTTAGCATCGAGACAGTGAATTAGGTTTCTGTTGATGTAAGTCTGCAGTGGTCTGTTGGTGCGTGGAGGTGCGTCTGATGACTTGCGTGCCCAAGTCTCTAGACCAGATAGAAGCATTAATTTGGGATAAGACTCAACATTGACGGATCCCTGTTGAAATAATGGAGAGGATTTATAGCTCAGGTGGATGATATTGAATTAGTTGTGTTCTCTGAGCTGGCTGATTTAATTGTGAACCTTTCGTTGTTCTTCTACACAACATCTTCTGCGCAGGTTTCAGCATGAAACGAACTTATTTGAATTCTCCATGAATGTGATATAATTGTATCTCCTGGAAACCATTGTCGTGACTGCTTGTTAGTTTACATCTCTATTGATTGTTTTTATTGATTTGGAATTCGAACTTTGTTGTCATGTGATTTACTTTTCATTAGCTGGTAGATTTGGCCTGTAGTAATGTGTTTGTTAATTGCTAATTCGCTTGACTACCAATGTTTTAGAAATACCATGGCATTTTTGGTGTTTCCTCTATTTAAAATTTCCTCATTATCTCAATGAAATTGGTGTCCGTAATTATCTACATGCATGGATGAAAAATAATATACATCATGTCATTTTACAGCCCTTTCAGGATCCTGTACTGAATGCTGTAAATTTTCGTACTGACTTGACATTAGTGAACGACTTTTTCATTTTTTCGATCCGGTGATGGCTGCCTTCGACACCTTTATCCGTGTCAGTTGCAGCTGAAGAGATACTGCCTAAACAAGTTAAAGAGAGGCGACTTTTTAAAAAAAATTTCTGTTAATGGTGACTGCTACTTGTTGTTGTTGTTGTTTGGGTATCTTTATTCCATCTGTCTTCATTATCTTCTGAGTGACTGAGTTTTCAGCATAGACCCCTTTGCTCAGAAACATAGTCCCTTCTTCGGTTCCTGTTCTACTAAGTTGCTGGTTTTCAATCGTATATCTTCGACTTTGTGCAACATGAGACACAAGTTGTTTGCTGATTTAAGGTCTTATAGGGTCCTTGTGTCAGCCCGTCTCCTCACGCTCCATGGTCTGATGCACATTTCAGTTCACCATGATGAGGAAGGAACGTCATCAATGAAACTAAGCGGCCTTATCGTGCTCACGTTTCAAATTACTTCTGAGAACTAATCGTGTTTTCATAGGATCATAGAAATCTTTTGCGTAAATTTCATTTAACACTTTTGTCTGTTCTCTCTGTCGAAGTAAAATATTACAGTGTCACTTTATATATGCTTTGGCGCCAGTTTCAGTTACCAGAAGTTGACATTTGCTATGTGCTTATAAGATCATTATTTCTGATGTCGGCTTGCTATATATTCTTTTCTTTAGAATCCATCGTCTTGTGGTCCAGGCGATACTGCTGCTAGTCGTTTAATTCGAACTGCTCTTGGCGGTACAGAAATGAATCCGGAACAAATTGCTTTACACTTTTCAATGCCGGCTTCTTTAGCCAGATATTATAGAGATGATATTACTGTCATAGTGGTTTATCTACCTACTGCTTTCTCTGATACTGTATAATTTTAGTTAAATGTTTGAAAAATTGTAGAATTCACAGATCTGTTTTAGCTTAATCTTTTTCTAATGTTGTATATCAGTGCTATCTACACTAATGCCCATAGCCTATTCATTTTTTGTTTGTTTTCTAAGCCTATCCATCATGAGTTCGTGTTCTTTTTTGTATTATTCTGAAGAGTAATGCCTGCCTGTTTTTAATTCTTTCTTTTTTTTGAATTTTTTAATATTACTGCAAGTTCGAAATTAACTACGCTTCTTGTTTATGCTGAAAACTGCGTATTAACCTAACACTATAATTTTCACTACTGCATTTATACTTATGGATTCTTGGAATGCCTTGTTAATGAGCTCTCTGTGTTTAAGATCGCAATTACTGTTCACTTAGAGTTGTTTGTCTGTTTCTTTGTTTGTTTTTTCTTTTAAATAAAATAAAAGATGTTATCAAATTTGTTCAACCCGCTGCAGTGGATTCTTCGCCCCCTCCCCTCCCCTCGAACTGTGCACAAAGTGGCTACCACCATTTCTCCATCTCTCTTTGTTTTGTTTTTTTGTTTGTTTGTTTTTTTTCATTTCATTTTACTATCAACACTTGTTTAGCCTGCAAGGATTGTTGTGTGAACATAAGGAAGCATAATTAATGACTACAAAAACAAATGTGGAGAGGGAAGTGGTTTTTGTCATGTACTTACTACTGTGATCAACTATTCGCCAACATGATTGAGTTAATAACAAATCCTTTCATACATTAGTCTTATATGAGATGCTTGTCTGATTTTCTGGTAAACTGTGTGAAAAGTAAAATAGGAAAAAAATAATAATACTGTAACCTTTATTTTTGGTAATCTTTACTCTTATTATTTATTTTACTGATACACTACCTACCTACCTACCTACCATCACCACCATTACTGTCATTTCACCAGATGTTTACATTTCTTATTCTTTTATTTCCAGTGTATATTCTATTCTATGACATGTAATTGATTGTCATATCGCTATTCAACCATGCTCTAGATACATGTGAGATTTCTGTCATATATATATATATATATATAATGTAATTGAACTTTATATTGTACATATACTTCCGATATCATTGCTGTATCGCTATTAGCGCAGTTTTTGTCTTCATTCATTTTCAGTTTCCTGAACCTGAAAAGATGGATCAGTGTACGATAGCTAACAAATAGAGATTGGGACCGGTTGTTTCCTTTTAAATTGGAGATAATTGTTTATTGTTTTTCTTTACTAGTTTCTTTTTTCCTAGAACTCTTCTAGTCACACTACAGTATTCTTGTATTTTGCTGTTTTCGTCAAGCATGTTAATGTAATCCAAGGAATCCGGTTATTGACTTCTTCCCTCACTCCGTGGTTCAAATGATATGACTTGTAATGGAATATATATATATATAATTTATTGTACAGAAAACTCACAGTATTGTTACAAACTCAATACAATTTACCCCCTTTTGAATGTGTAGATTTTTTTTTTACTTAAATTCCCATAGTGGTAGCTTGGTTCCGTTGTCCTAAAGAACTTTATATAAGCCATTATGTAAAATGCAATAAATTTGTTTATTCAAGAGATTGATTGACAATAGACTGCTTCTGTTATCTTTGTCATTATTATATGGTTTCACTGGTTGTGCAGTGCAATATTTAACTGGAATAATCTCGCTGACTTAGAATGTGCAGATGATATAGTCCTCCTAGGTGAAGACGCTAAGAAGTTGCCGAGTCTTCTGAACACATTGAATGTTTGGCATACGATTCGCTGCCGTCAAATCTAAGGTGATGCTCCAAGACTGGACTACATCGACTCACACCCAGCTTAAAGATAGATGGGGAAGTGGTAGCTGAGCGTGTTGACCACTTCACTTGCTTGGGGTTGATCGCTGACGAAGTCTCAACACGGACACACGACGTTCGTTTTGCCTGTGCGAGTTTACGCCATCTCTGGTGTATACGTGATATCCGGCCATCGACCAAAAGGTGTGTGTACTGCTCAGCGGTTCGCTCTGTCCTCCTTTATAACTGTGAAACATAACTATCGGAAGAAATGCAAAGGTTAGCTATCTGTCTTTTATCATAGGTGCCTGCGTTCTATCTCCCGTGTTCATTAGTATAATAAGGTGAGTGATGTTGATGTGAGACATCAGTCGAGTGGTAGATAAGGAGGGGAAATCAATCGACGAGGTTGTGAAGCAGTTGTCGACTGAGATGGTTAGGACATGTGTTACGTATGCCTAGCCATTGCCTTCTTCGACCAACGGGCAATGTTATCTGACATAGGATCAGGTTGGAAAAGAGCTAGTGGTGGTCAAACCAAAATGTGGCTTCATCAGTCAGTGAAATTCACAACAGTTAGTTTAAGCCAGCCACGTAGTAAGGTGTAGACTTCCTGGTTGGGGTCCTCAGGATGGTAAAATCCAATGAAGGCTGGAGATAATTGGTGAAATGGCCCGCTCAAAATCGTTCTCGATGATGGCGCAGATGCATTCATTCTTTGTGTTTTGTCATATCCAATAAAACTCTTGTTTTTCCATATTACTACTCTTTTTTACCACACTTTTGTTTATTATCTCTTTTGAATCTCTCTTCTCTTGCTTTGTCATCTATAAGGAAGGAGTATGGTAACTCGAACTAGTGCACATCTGTGTAAAGTTCTATGTTGAAACCATTCAGTCAGTCAGCCTAAGATTATCAAAGGGAGATGTCTCCCTTCTTATAAACTGAGTCATTCAATGGTTTGTATGAATCCTGTTGAACTATCTCACATCCCTACACGTCAACAGCCTTTGCCCCTGTTTCTGCAGCCGAACAGATATTATACCAAGCTTCTGCACGGTGGGTGTCGTTATGACACTCACATACGCGTCTGGTTACGTCTTCTCTAAACAAACTGTGCTCTTATTAAGAAGCTAGGTATGTACGGGTTTCGTAGCTGCCTGTCTTCTACCCCCCTTTTGTCGGTGTGTACGTGCACAGACTAACCTTAATCAAACTCAGATTTTGATAGGCATGAATTTCTTGAGATTTAAGTTTTGGCCATAATAAGACTGATAAGAATTTAGGTTTTATAAAAGTTCAGACTTTGAAGTTTCAATAGCTATCGCGTTGTTTTTACGAGTGAGTTTGCCAGTCTCACACCCAACCTTCCCTGTTTTCTAGGCTTGCTGGTGGCTAACAGACTACGCTAGGTATAGGAATATGTCTGCAGGGAACTGCACCCGGACCTCCCGCGAGAATTCTACCACTGAATCACCGACTCACATTGAAGTTCACTTGAGTTTTTTGTCGCGTACTTCGACATTTGTTCTTAAATGTGCCCTATTAACCCTGACCAAGTATAAATCGACAGTCTATATATTACCTTTTAAGCAGTTTTGGAAACATTTGATAAAGAAATCGAAAGTATTTGAATGTTGGTACTATGAAGACTGCCTTATAAATCTCTGCTGAAAAAGAAATACTAAGAATGTCATGTTATTCAAAATAATCTGTCTGGGAATGTCGTGTTGTCTAACAGAATACGTCTGAGTTTAGTTGTCTAGAAATTACAAATTCCTAAGAGTGTTCACTGAAGCATCTTTGTTGTGATTAGAAGATATAAATCAAATTGATTTTATCTTTTTAGAGAGTAACTATCTGTTCTTTATAAAGAGTAGGCAGATTGCATTCTTCACAGACACAAGGAATTTTTTTTCACTTAACTTTTTGATGCACAACCATGTGACATGTGATAGCTTATAGTCGTTCATTGGTGTTTTTTTGGATTCTTGGTTTGATTTTTTTTTTCACTCTTTAGGAACTTTTGAAGAGTTGTCATCCGAATTGAGGAAAAGTAATTGTGTTCATTTTCACAACTATTGCTCAACTTGGCCTCAAAAAGGTTAATGGAGTCTCTTATGAACGTTAATTCAACTCAAAGATCTGTTGTAGCTTTGTGCACTCAGTTATATTTACTGTGTGAAACTTTATAGTGTTAACTGTGAGCCGATTGGTTTTAAATTATGTAATCCAACAAACCGCAGCATATAGGGGATTCTTTTAATTCCTAACTTGTTATGCATTATTTTCTTCCTGCGATGCCTATAGCTGATTGGTGATTCGGAAAATGTTTGAATTAAGGGGCTGGTGAAGAAATTTAAGCCTGGTTACAAAGAGTTATACTTTATCTATTGATTTGTGGTATCTCACGCACTGGTTAGCTACCCGCTCACTATACAACAATCTATTGAATCTCCGTTTATGGTAAACAGTCAAAGCTGATGAAAGTAAAGATACTTGAAATTTGTAGATTTTTGGCCAAATGTTTCATAAATGTTAGTTCTCACATGCATAAAGATACAATAGTCTGAAGTTTCCAACAAGGAAGATTGCTTAGTTGAAGATTTTTGACACACATCCATCAAAACAGTTAAGTTATCCCTTACGCGGAAAAAGACCTATTTTTGTAACCTATTCGTTTTGTTTGTTGATGGGAGACAGAGCAGCTTAATGTCATAGTGAATTCGGAACTCTTCTATTTTATAAGTAATATCATTTCTGAAGATTTCCCTTAGTGCAGTGTTCACATATTCCTAAATTCGTGCTTAGAATAAATCCTAAGTCTGTTAGCTAAAAGTCTTGTCTTAGAATTTCAGGAATATCTTTTTTATTATGTTGATAGTGGTGTTATATTCCGCAGATTACATATTGCAGTATTTCTATATTAGTTACTTATAAGTAGTCAGACGTTATAATTTGATTGAGTGCATCTTAATTTTGAACCTATGTTGAATTTGTCCGAATGCCAGTGTAATTTAGACTTTTTCCTTAATAAGGAAAAGATCTAAACAGAGAAAATTTTCTTTTCGATGACTCATTTTCATAAGGTGTACAATCTTAATTAGACTTTAATTCATCTCAACCGTTAACTGTAAAGACAAGCTTAGTTAAGTGTCTAACAAACCGAGCAGTAGCACTACTTAGTACATTAAAAAGACCTAAGTGATGAAATAAAACGCATAGAAGAAGCGTTGGTGTTAAATAACTATCCTATAAAATTCATTGGGAAGATCAGAAAAGGTCAAAAGCAAAATAAAAAGAATGGTAAAACTGATAGTAATAACGTAAACAAGAGAGAATGTAACGACATCTGAGAACCTACGTAGTAGGATTCTTAATAAGGCAGGAATTAGAGTGTCATTTAAACATACAAACTTACTCAGGTAGGACAAGCTCTATAGGTTAAAGAACTCAGTTAGACAAAATAATATAATTTACAAAATACCTTGCAATGACTGTGAGTTAAGTCAACTACATAGGTGAAACTAGTAGATCGGGTGTAGTCAGATTGTCAGAACATAAGAATTTAGCTGAGGTAAAAATGATTGACCCCACGAAGATAAGTAATTTAGAAAAATGCTCAGCGATTGCACTGTATGCATTAACACACAACAGGGTGGGAGAAGGTTAAAATTCTAAGATATAATATAGGTAGGTGGCGAGAGAGATTGATTACTGAATCCGTGTTCATCGAGTCTATACCAAACACGTGCAACAGGAATAACTCATCACTTATACCGGAAATATGGAAAATACTACTACCAATCAAGTCAAGCGATGAAAAATAATGGAATTATATAAACGAAGTTAGAAAGTTGTGTGAAAACCTTGATTTGATTATGAGTAATAAATTGTGCTCGAAACGTCATCAGTAAATATTACTGTGTGACTTTATCGAAATAAATGAAAAAATATATACGATGGAATTATATTGTACTACAGTGCACAAGTTGTATTCTTAAATCGTAATTATGTTTAACAAAGAAATCATGAGACCAATCAGATACTGGTGAAATTTGTCCTCGAAAAACATATTACGTAATGTAAGGTGTAACCTAGGAAGGGTGACTAATTGGAAGTCAGAGAAGTTGGCATGACGTAATAAATGTGAGAAAATGACTAATCAATATGATTGTGTAGAATGGACAGGAACTAGTGGAAAGACGATAGTGTTTTTCTAGAAAACCTGTGTGGAAACGCAGTGTTATTAATAAACAGTAGTAGAGTGATAATAAAATATGGATGATGGGAATAATAATGATAATAAAAAGTAACAATAATAGTAAACTTACATAATAAAATGAAGCAAAATTATAGTAAGAACGTTACTCTGGCCACGGTAGGGCGAGTGAATGTATGTAGTGCTTTTGAATGCAGAAGTCGGGTTTCCGATTCGGAATAGCCAATGATTCAGCTACGTACACATGGCGTATGTGAAGTCCCTCTGTACGATATTGAGAGACTCTGTGTAGCACTGTGAGGCATTCATGCAAGGGTGTTCTATGTCCGGAGATGACAAGGTGTTCGAGGATAGAGCTGCTGCTATTCTTTTTTCTCCTCTGGCTAACTAAGCTGGACAGTGTTCCAGAATACTTTTGTGGACTTGACGTTGCGTACGTCTGACATACTTTGCTCCACACTACCAAGCAAACTGATAAGTGTACATTGAGGTGGCCAAAAGTAGTATCTTATCCTTAACGTTAGACTGGATTAACTGTCTGCTGGAGAGTGAGATACGTAAACGGACTGCTTGAAATATCGTCTTCAGACACTTAGAAAAGCGGTTTCTAATAATTGCTGCTTCGATGTTACCTTTGAATTCGAGGTTGGTGGGGAGAGTTTTCTTAGGAACAGTTATCATTTTTGGTGACAGAGGCTATCCTTTCATGGTTTTTTATGAATCTTAGTGGATACCCGTTCTTTAGTTGGGTTTCACGTTATAAATTTAATTCTTTCTCTATCATGTTTTCCGAACAGATTTTTCTAATCCTAAGTTTTGTTTTTGGGTCAGTGGGACGAAGCTGTGGAAGCGGATAAATTGTCCCGTCCATGTTGGCTTGCAATATATTGATCTTTGGATCGTACAGTCTTTTTTTCTGGTAAGCAGTACATCGAGGAATGAAAATACCATGTTCGATTCACCTGCTATGGTGAATCTTATTGATGAATGTGGTACGTTGAAGGTTTTGAGGAGATACTCTAAATCAACTTCTTCATCGCAAATTATGAACGTATCATCTACGTATCTCCTGTATTAGTGCAGTTGACTTAGCAAACGATCGAAGATGTTGTTTTGAGACTCTCCATGAAGCAGTCAATTAGGAGTGGGCCTAGAGAAGACTCCATAGCTACCCCATCTTTTTGTACATACCATTGTTCATTGAATTTGAATTGAATATCAAACGTGCATCTGAAAAGTAGTTCCTTCAGGTAGTTTATGGGAAGAGAAACTCCTAGGTTGTTGGTTTCGATTTAGTCACAAATGAAGCATATCGTTTCAGTCAGGGGGATGCTTGTGAATAGGCAGGTGACATCTTATGAAAGCACTTCTCTTTCAAACACGTTGGTATCTATCACTGAGTCGATAAAGTCAAATGTATCGCTAATGCTATACTTTGTCATATGTCTTCTTACTGGTTCAAGGATATCAGCTATCCACTTCACGATCTGATGATATGGGGAGTTGACCATGTCTATGATAGGTCAAAGTGGAACATTCTTCTTATGTACTTTAGGCAATCCATATTTCGTTCATTTTCCTTAATTTATTAACTTGAAGATTAAACCTCTTGGTGTTGATGTTTGTGTGGAACTTGAATTATAGCTCTTGAAAACCTTGCCGTTCACTAACCGCTACAAAGAGAGAAGGGTGGGCATAGGGCTAGCAACTCAACCCTGGATGATCAGAAAATTTAAAGCACACAGAAACCGTTAAAAATGAAATTATTTTTTTTATTCAGACGGGCAAAATGACAGGTCAGAGCCTTTGGAAAACATGTTAGCCTATGTGTACTCTTCCGATGAAAGCAAAAGTGTCCGCACGATTCTTGAAGCTAAGTAGGCTGCTCATATAGTGAGAACAGATGGAATAGAAGTGAACTTTCAAAGTTGTTAGCTAAACAGTCAATAATCTACTCTGGTTACTCAGACGACAACCACAAACACTGATAGTGTGTCTATCATGATGGCTCTTCATCAGTAATATACCCGCAAAATTTAACCCGAAAGGTAGAAAAGATACAGTTATGCAGCCCTAGGCCTCTACAAACAACGCATATTAAGAGAAGAAATACTTCTACAGATAAGTGTAGGAAGGAATGAAAAGAACCCGAATTATATTACCGCACTGAAATATTAGAAAGTGATATGGTTGGTAAAATGACAACTGACCACACAAGAAGAGAAGTTACTATTAGATGAGATATGCGTAGTCGAAATAATGCAACCCTAGCCTGTAGTAATTTAGAGATTGTAGTTAGCGCGTACAGCCACATGGATGTCAATAAAGACATCCCAACGGATAAGCTAACGCCACTGTTGCTAAATGTTTGGAAGGAAGGACAGGTACCCACCGATTATCGAAATGGGGACTTAATTGTTTACAAGAACTGGTGTGGAATCATTCTTCTATCCACTGGTAGTCGATTTGTGTCTAATATCACATAAATTCGAAGACTTACAAGGGAAATCAGTCCAACAAGTTGACAGAAGAAGTAGCAAAGACAGAGCTTCTCGTCCATGACCATAGCGAAGATAGAGGTGATGAAGTTACTCAACCACGAACAACAAGCGAGAATGGGAGAAATTTCAAGGAAATAGTCTGTTAAACCTAACAAGGCAAGGTAACACACTTTAATCTACAGGCAATATGGCTAAAGATAGCAAAGCCAGTCAAATTCGTAAAAGCAAGATGAATGCATCTTCTGTATGATCTGAAATCAGTGTAAAAATCATCTACAATCAGTATAAGGAGCATAATTCGAATATCCAACACTAATGTGAAGTCTGTCAATGCTTCTAAATGGTTCGAAGACTCAGGAAATTCATTCTCAACAGAATATCAGAGGCTTTTATTAACAGCTGCCTTAGCGTCCTTCTGAAGATTTAATGGCCACAAATTATGAGCATCAAGAAATTCGGGACCGCGCTGCTGAAGAACGTATCGCCCAGCAAATATGTTAAAGAAACTGGAAATGTGTTGATCACCCGCTGATAAGACCGTCGAATGACAGTTTAGAAGCCGACGGTATTGACTTTCGCGGATTGTACGGAGTATACTAACGCAAGATCTAATACCAACAAATTCTTTAGCATTCGTTCCGCGTAGACCAAAGGCAAAGCAAAAGACCACAATTTATCGTCCAAATTACGAGATATGTTTCCGGGCCCAAATCGGAGTGCGAGATGATTGCTTAGCTGGCTAGTGATCGTGCACAAACGTGACACGACGGAGTACCAAATGGCGTGGATGCTTGACCGGAAGCCTTCAGCTAAACAAGTCAACTTAAACAGTGAGGGTCAGCATCCAATGTTCATTGATGAGTGCTGTGGTCAGTAATTTTGGGGAATTATTTACTTCTAGGCCTTGCAGTGGAACTCGAGAGGGATATGATGAGTGGAGAATCCGAAGGTGACATGGAGAAAGTGGTGCGAGTAGATCACAGTGTACGGAAAACTGCGAGACCACATAAAGAGGACCGTATAGGATAGGACAAAGACGAGACTTACTGCTGAAGCCGTATATTCCACACGGAACCCAAAGTAGCAATAATCATAATGACTGGTGACGAAAAAATGAAGCGAGTGAAAAAACGACATATAAGTAGCCAAACAAAACTAGATCTATGGTGAATGCATAATGGACTAGTTTCTCTTAAACATACAGTTTCCGATTATCGATGCATATGACTAGAGCTTCTGCAGTGCAAATGAGTTCAAAACATACTGCTTTGGGGAGATTTCTGTTCAATTTATAAGTGACTTTGAAAGATGATCCGGTGGATATGTTGTTACAGGTGCACACTAATTGTTCAGTTATGTCGATTCTGATTTAACATCCTATGTACCTACCTCCAAAAAAGTGGATGATGTATGTACAGTGGAGTGGTCGTATGCGGTATTTTGTCCTTCATATTGCTTAAGAGCAGTGGGTGGTTAGAAAATATCACTCTAAGCCTTGCTGCAGGAAAGGTCTTCTTCAAGGTACCAGAGATTGTCCGCACTAGGATGTCCATCGCTAAATATCATCTGAAGTCCAGTTTCATGTGCAGTATTTTCTTTGGCACTGAACAGCATTCTCCTCTTTTTGACTTTGGTTTCATGTTCTTCTCCACAAACCTGGCCGGCTATCCAGTTTCATCTAGGATATTCCTGAGAAGTAAGAACTGCACCTCTGTGCTTACAATTATGCAGTTTCTTCTTATTCAGTGCGTGAGTAAAATGAAGCAGTGTGTTTCGGACTTATTCGTACTACAGAAGCCCTCGTCATATGCATCGAGATGTCGACACTATATGTTCAAAAGAATCTAGTCGAAGATGTACATTTACCACGGATCTAGTTCTTAGTTGTCTTCAATGTTTCACTGTCAGTTATAAAAACAATTATTTTATTTTGTTTCTACGATGACTATTTGAAGGGGAGCGTAGTGTTTTGGGATGTGGCTCCATTATGGGTTTAATGCGAAGAAATAATTTTTGTTTCATTTTTTCTTCATGATCAGTGTTTCTATTTTTAGCAACATTAATTGCAGTAGAAAGCTTGGAAGCACCAACAGGACGATCAGAATGTATGAACTTGAGCAGCTGATTAAAACAATTTGATTGGATGGAGGATTTCATCATGAGCTGACATCAGTTAGAGAACCACTGGAAAACCTGGGAGTACTAGACAGCTGTTTCGTCCTTAGTTTCCAGTACTCACAGGTTTCCCAGTGGTTCTCAAACTGATGTCAGCTCATGATGAAATCCTCCATCCAATCAAAAAAAAAATCCTTAAAAAACCAATACTTGAAAACTAAAACATAATTCACTCTTTTTTCTACAAAGTGACTAAATATGATTGTCTCCTACGCAAAATATTTCACTGGGTCATCAAATCAGAGACTTTAGTCTCTGATTTAGACACCAACGACGACACCTTAACAGTGCCTAGTAATAGACCGAAAAGGTAAGTACTACTTTCTGTTTCTTACATAATTTTTGGGGATACAAAGAAGACGGAAAAATACTTAATTTACAACTCAATGGATACTGATGTGTCTGCCAGCGAAGTTGGTTGCATCAATCCACAACATACAGTTTCCAATATATCTGATGACTTTGCACCCCCGTTTTCAAGGTATCAGCTTAATTAAATGTCATAAATTTTAAGTACTTCAAATGCCCCGAAATTCCATTCTCCATTTCCTGCTGGCAAAAAGACGACAACCGTATAGAACCAGTAGGAATGAATGTGGAGTTTTGTATACTTGCTTTAGGTTGTCCTCTAACGAAGCTGTCAGTGAGATGCTAACTCTTCGTAGGAAATATCTCGGTAAGTAATTGCAAACAATTATTTACGTCAAGAATCGTCAATGGAAATTATCAGTTTGTGTACTAAAATCGTGAACACTGCAAACCAAGCTTTCAGCCAACAATGAATACACGCAGGAGTTTTTCGGATCAAGAATGAAGATAACTCAGATAAGCATTTTTAAGAGACGACAAGTTTGCGCACTTAATTCTCATTTTTTTGTAGACAGCTACCTCAAGGATAATCCAAAGTTGTCACTTAAAGTCATGATGCCCACTTCTCAAATCTGAAGTGGGCTTGAGGTTTACATTTCAGGGGATTATGAATAAATCCAGCATTGTGCCTTATGCCTTCTATGAAATCATGAGATTTAAGGTTCATTTATGAAGTAGATGTAATTATGGAGAAGTTCTCCGGCCGACTAATATCGTCAAGAGAGATTGATGACATTATCGACAAAGCCACGATATCTCACTTTCATAATTTAAAAGATCATACTCAGAGGCGTATGCTGAAGAAAGGAAGTCAGGTAGTTTTACAAAACCCTCACTTACTTTAAAAAGCCATAGTTTAATCGACATGTAGCCGTCACAGCATTAATTTTTATTTCTAGGCAAAAAAGCTACCTTGGGAGGAAACAGTGGTAGTTATTTAAGTATACCTTTCGAAATGTAAATGCTGAAAGTGTAACGAGCAGACGTTTTCCTCAACTAATTTTATACTTTGCTTGTTTGCGTGATGCTGCCAGTGGACGTCACTTGACGGATTTGCAGTAATATTGCACTGTAATATTACAAAATAAAACTCCCCAAGTAAACTCAATGAACTGGGTAATTATAGGATACAGTAAATGATAATTAGAAGCAGTGTTTCCAAAACGCGTTGAATATGTCGGTTTCTTTGGAAAACGACATAGGGATTTCTGAACTAATATTCGTGAATTGTGGCAAAATACGGACAAGCAATGATGAAATGATGCTATTCACAGCTGAATCCGGTCTGAAAGAGCTGAAGTAAGTCTGGTAAACAAACCAAATAGGTTCTGACCTACTTCTGAAAATGCTTAGAAAAAGCACAGGGTGCTTAGTTACTGCCAGTCATACTGAAAACCAGCACTGAGTTGTAGTTTGTGCGCACAATCAAACTATTTCAGGAGAATTTTATGATTTACTCATTATAGAAAGTTAGAGTTAGTTTGGAATTTGCAAGAATTACTTCAGCATTATTGTAAGCTTGCGTTGTTTCAATGTAGTAAAGTAATAAGCTAAATCAACACAGAAAGAGGTGGATACATTGCAGCCGACTGATTAAAGTCCTACATTAGAGCAAGTTTCACTTGCAACTTCATCTATGTTGTTAAAATGTTTTCTATTTTACGGTTGAAATAAATTAATTCTTTTCATTTTATCCAAGGCAACTGTACCACTTGAAACAGGCAGTTTTGATTTATATTTTTCTAAGGCCTTGTTATGTGACCACTGCGTAGTTAGCCTGCTTAAATCTTTGGGCTACACAGTTTTCCATCCAACAGAACGCATTTTATTAACTCTATTTAATGCTCTTTGAACTTTTCAATTACATCCTTGAATCCCAATTTGTTTAGACATCTATTTTCAAATAGACTTCAGTTCATTGCTATTGATTTTTTGTTTGAGGAAGTGTAGAGAAAGGATATCAGGTTATTAGAGTGCGTTTTGAGCAGAACAATAATTTTTCAAACGATATACAACCGATTATTAATTAACTTGAAGATTCTACACAAGAAGTAAATATTTTGCAATAGACTCTGCCCAGAATAAATCTATTATAATCATTTCTTTATAACTGATTCAAATGAAGTAAACATATTCACTGTTTTCGAAACTCTAAGAACAGTAAGCATATTGTTGGTGAACATAAATCATTTTATAAACTATTGAAAGGTATTTTACACCATATCATCGTTATTACTTTACAATCATTCTTACTGTCGTTATTTTCAACCTTGAACTTATGTCTAGTCCGCCCCATTCGTTGGTTTATTTTCATATTGTCTCACACACCCTGACTACACACTCTCGAAACCTGTATTTCTGTTGACTATATTTATTTATATATATACACACATCATTCAATTAAATTACTTCATCTGATTTTGTCCCATGTTCTCATTGACCATGCTTATTAAAAAACTATCTGACTATTGTTCCATCTCATCTTATACTTGTTCCACAATACACTTTCTGATATGATTCTAATTTGCCTTTACTGGCTATTGTATGCTTAGATTAATGGATTTATAATTGTAGAGCCTGAAGAAGAATTTATTGAAAACAATTGTTCGCTCTAAATATTTTGTTCTGAAAGGTATTTCTTTAAAAAGAGTTTTAGTCATCAACAATTTTATTGTGTTCATTTGAAGAAATATTGTGGAAGTTCAATATCCAGATATTTCAGTTGATTTCATCGACTGCAGTGTGATGGGAGGAAATTGTTTATTAGTGTGATGATTTAATTTGTCTGTATGCTGAATAAACATTTGCTCCTGTATCTGCATAAATCTCACACTGTAAATTAAAAACCCTATAGTGTAATCAAAACAAGATGATTGTGAGTGAACAGTTTGCCTGAAGGCACACAATTACTTCTCTCAGCTTTAGCGGAAACCGTAGACATTATTCAGAAAAAACCAGACACATGTGTACAAAAAACAAACATTCATCATCTTTGTTTATCATAGCCCACTATAGAGAAATCGGAGACATTATCATCCATATTTTCATGCCATACTGTGTCCCTCTTATTCCCTTTCACATAGTCCACTTCACTCCATTATTGCCTTCATTATGTGTCAACCTTTCGTAATCTACACTGAGCTTATCATGTCTCTAGTATTTCATTATTATTATTTTTTTTTTGATTTACAGCTTGATTCCACACCGTATTTTCAGTACAAGTATGGAATTTTCAGCATGGATATCGGTTGCCCAAATTCAGGCCGACCATAGATATCGGGTGTGCGCCGGCAGGGGATCGAACCCCGGACCATGTGCATGGTCGGCGAGAGTCCTAACCACTGTGCCACCGACGCACAGTACAATTGACAATCTAACCTATTTATTTTATCACTACACTTGATATCTGTCAGCCCCTGCTTCAACTCACATTCACTGTTCCCCATTTGTTAGTATTTGTTTGTATGCATTTTGTGCTAATCATTTTCCTGTCACGACATTATATATATTGCCCACTGTCCACTCCATACCCCACCCCAATGAAAATTATATTCGTTGACTAGAAATACTTTAGTGTATCTCACATTTGTCTATTCACACTTTATCTTATGTTCTGAATGACTGCACATGTTATATACTTTCATTTGACAATATTGAATAACGAACAATCACTCCATATTATGCCTGCACCTCAACACAGTTTCCGGTATAATTTTCACACATCTTTAATAACTTCTTGTAATATTATGGATTCATGGATTTATGAGTGTAGAGCCTGAGGAAGAATGTATTGAAAACCGCTGTTCACTGAAAATTATCTCTTTCTGATTACACTATGCGGATTTCTAATTTACTGAAATTAAATAATGTCTGCAGTTGATCTCCGTTTTTTAATAAAATAAAACTGTGGTACTCAGAAACAGTATGATATTTTGCTAAGAATAAGTGCAATTCCTTTTGTTACTTTTGATCCATTTATTCAACAAATTTCATATTACCAAGAGCATAAAAATTATATTAAACTTATATGGTGTGCGAAGAACACTAAAAACAAACTAAATAAAATAAAAGAAGACACCTTATCGCTTCACCCATTGTCTGTCATGTCTTAGTGTTGTTTGACTAAGCAAGGGAAAATATTTAAGAGGAAGTTAGCCAGGTTTGTGTAGAATAAGTAATATTTATAATCTGGCGAAACCCAAACACTGTAGTAAACGTATTACAGCTCGAAAAACACTAGCCAATAAAGTAAAATATAAATTATCCGTCATGTGCTTCATACAAAATTTGACGTTTACAATACTTAAATGTTGGTTATTGAGGAAATGCTTGTATTTCCTTTTTACCATTGCTTTGTGATCCTACTGTGAAACATAAGGCTATGAGCTTTGAAATCTCAGTAGCACTGGTGTTGCTTATATGCGACGAGGCTATTTCACTCTTCCGGATTTATCATCTGTTGGTAAACTAGGCGGTTGAGAATCGAACCAGGGACCACAGGTGTGGTTGGCGAGCATTTCAATACTGAACCATTGACGCACGTTTATAGAACAGTCTGATTGCTTGTATGTCTACATACATGTTGCACTGTGTAGATTTCAAAATACGTTTAATTATTTCGGATAACAGTTAACAAGTACATCGTAAGTAAAATCCTCTTCCACATGATAGAATATTGATAAATGCAATCATAGTAAACTCATTTTGCAGACCGATTTTTTTTTCCTTCACGTTCCCCAGTGGAACATAGGGCTTCAAGCCAGTGGCTTGAAGTTTCTGTAGCAGTATTTATTTTACAGGATGGGGTTGCTAGCCTCATGCCCAACCTTTCCTCTTCACAAGCATTACTTCTAGCTTAGAGAGGTAAAGGAGTGCGTCGGCCGGGGATCGAACCCCGTACCATGTGCATGGTCGACGAGCGTCCTAATCGCTATGCCACCGACGCTGCAGACCGATATATTTCCAGAAATTATCCGTGTTTGCTTATCTGTCTACATTCCTCTACTGCTGTTTGAATAGAAATTAATAAGCATGATTTTCACTTCTCTGAAATCAGTGTAAAAATCAGCTGCACTCAGTATAAGGAGCATAATTCGAATTTTCAACACTAATGTGAAGTCTGTCAATTCTTCTTAATAGTTCAAAGACTTGGCGAAGGCGTCACCGAAGGCATTCCCAACAGACTGCCACAGGCTTTTATCAGCAGATGTCTACTTCTCTCTTTCCATAATGAAGAAAAGATGGCTAGTCGACCAGAAAGGATAGACAAAAAGGAACTCTGGCAGTCAGTGAACGCAGTACCAACCAGTCGCTCTGAAAATATGAAGAGGAATATTGAAATGCATTGGACATGCACAGAGAAGACCATCGAGGAAGATAAGTGAAGGGGAAACGAAAGATTTTATGTGGTTGTGAAGCCATTTGAAAATGATGTCACAGCACTGGCTGTTATGGAGATGTGCTGCCGAAGCCTTGTTTTTCACATGAAACTCAAGAAAATACAAAGAGAGAAGATCCTCGTATAAGCATATTACACTTTTAGGTACATGCATATATAAAGCGTAAATGAATAGATTTCGAAGCCTTTAAACAATGCAGTATTTGTTTCTGTTTTATTTTCATTTCCTCTTGTAAGCATAACACAAAAACTGCTTGACTTTGAGAACTCTCTGAAGTAGTATACTTCCTTTCTTGTAGTAAAGTAAACCCTATTGCTGAAATCCTAAACACATTTGTTTTCTAAGAGAAAAGTGTCTCTTCACTGAATCAAGTGTTTCATTGTTCCCATATATTTTTATGGGAATTTTCCATGACTCTTAAAAATTATTTTTATGCGCATATATGTTAATTTTCTTCGCCTGACACACTATAAGTTATAGTTCTGAAAATATGGGATACTTTAACATTATTGGAATATCAATAGGCATATATATGTACATATAAGACTGATAGATTTAGGAAATAATCTATAGCCGAGCATGAATTTTAGGTCTATAAATTTCATTTATTTTGAGTTCATGATGTTTTTGACCTTTCTACAATTTTTTTCCAGCTGCAGAAGACTGTATCGATAAAATAAAATTGCATGACAAACAGTTAATAGGACTATGGTAATCTGTATTTATCTAGATTATTCATAAGGCGAATCATCACAAATTTTTCCAGATAAATTATCCTAGATTAGAGTTTCTAATTACAACTTAAATGTAGTCAGCTGATGAGAGAATGAAAACCCAGCAGAAAAATAAAGTGTTAAAGTGTAGTCAGGTTTTACTGCAACTAACTGCAACAGTTTCATCCTTCAAATCGACTATCAGTGTCATAAAAACGCAAACTCAAATGAAAAAGTGTAAACTGTTCATGTCTTTGTATCTTACTGCTCTAAAGCTCCTATTTCTGAATCTCATAAAATACAAAAATAAAGCTCCAAAAGTTGCAGAATTGGAAAGTCTCGTCTCAGTAATTTGAAAAATGTTGACATATCTAATACTTCTTTTGCAAACGAAGTATTACTGACTAAAATTAGAAACAGATGAGAGTGAAACATGACTTTTGCTTGTCTGCTTGCTAATAAAAAGCATACTGTTTCAACAGACATAATAGTCACTCAGCTGATAAAAAAAAATTAGAAAGTAGTCTTTCAGCTACAAAGTAACTCTCCTCATAACACTGTAGAATATGTACAATTCTTCATTGTTTTCATTGTAGCACTATGTTGAGTGCTCTTGCTTCTCATTTCAATAAATTAATCAAACAAAATTTTCGAAAATAAATGTATCTCTCCACTTGCAAGTACTTTACTGTGTGCATTTTTTTCTGATATATGCCTCGTAAATATTACACCACCAAAAATAAACAGCACAACATCGAGTATTCAGAAAAAGATGATTTTCAGTGAACAGCGGTTTTCAATAAATTCCTCCTCAGGCTCTACACTCATAAATCCATGAATCCATAATATTACAAGAAGTTATTAAAGATATGTGAAAATTATACTGGAAACTGTATTGAGGTGCAGGCATAATGTGGAGTGACAGTTCGTTATTCAATATTGTCAAATGAAAGTATATAACATGTGCAGTCATTCAGAACATAAGATAAAGTGTGAATAGACAAATGTGAGATACACTGAAGTATTTTCAGTCAACGTATATAATTTCCATTGGGGTGGGGTGTGGAGTGGCGGTGAGTAATATTGAATGGCTTCCGAGGAAAATGATTAGCACAAAATGCATACAAACAAATACTAACAAATGGGGAACAGTGAATGTGAGTTGAAACAGGGGCTGACAGATATCAAGTTTAGTGATGAAATAAATAGGTTAGATTGTCAATTGTAATGAAATACTAGAGACATGATAAGCTTAGTGTAGAATACAAAAGGTTGACACATAATGAAGGCAATAATGGAGTGAAGTGGACTATGTGAAAGGGAATAAGAGGGACACAGTATGGCATGAAAATATGGATGATAATGTCTCCGATTTCTCTATAGTGGGCTATGATAAACAAAGATGATGAATGTTTGTTTTTTGTACACATGTGTCTGGTTTTTTCTGAATAATGTCTACGGTTTCCGCTAAAGCTGAGAGAAGTAATTGTGTGCTTTTATACAGATTGGTTTTTACTTAATGTACAAGCGTATATTACTCATCTATTCCTATTTTTATTCCATTACCACGAGAAGAGAGAAAATGCACTATTTATTGATTTGGTTACACATTTTTCAAGCCAAACCGGAACATGTTTACGACCGCGTAAAGATAATTTCCCCTGAGTTTGACCTATATGGTTGCCTCACATGAGCAATTGAAATTTTTAAACATATATTGATGTGGCTGGCTATCTTTCGTAATTTATCTTCGGTGCACTGTGTCAGTAACTGTCTGGTTGAGAAACTGAGGTGTTTTTCTTCGGCAGTAAAAGTTCTTTCAACTGATCTAATCAACCTGCGGCTTAATATATCACTGTCTGTATCACTTTTGTTCTGAATTTCTGTTAATATTTTTCGGCTTCGGTTAGTGTATTTAAATTGTGTACAGGTGTCAATTAATCAGTAACCCAGTAACTTAACATCAATTCCGGTAAACAGAGTTAATAAGCTCTGAGCTGGGTGAAATTTAAGTTCTAGGCTTCACTGCCAACTTTCCCAATGTAAATAATGCCGATATTTACGTAAAAATATGAAATTTAGAACACGTATTTGTTAGGTTCTGCTTATTTCTTCGTTCAAGCAAGTTTCAAATCATGTCGAAATTTAAACTTCTTAAATATTTTAGTTACTCGGTATACACTTCTGATAGAATCTAGTCTAACAGGTCGACTGTTTTGGGTTAGCAGCGTGTTTTTGTGTCAGTAATAGTTAAGATATTTAACAGTTTGGATGATGAGAAATCCACTACTGAAAGTGAATACTTTCCTGCAGAAAAATACAAATTATCATTAAAATAAATTTACTATTGAAAGTAAACTTACTAAAATGCATCTATTAGATTGTGTAACGAAATGAAACCATTAATCAATTATCTTAAAAGTATCAATATATTATTATATTTCAGTATGCAAACTGTATGAGTGATTACATGAATGGATTTGAGGGAAATTAAAAGCTTCCGAATTAGGAATTCATATGAAAAACTTTTGTGTGGATCTTTATAGTTGCCAAATGAAGAAAGTTACGAAACTCATTATATGTGTAGACAAAGTAATCTACAAAGTGAAGAACAACCCGCCAAAGAAAATACGTTTCCGTCTTTTTTGCATTACAGAAGCCCTAGCCATTCAGTTAGAAGAACCAGAACTATGCATACAAAAGAAAATTACTCAGCCACTTCTACTATCATGGTAACAACTGTGTTGATTTGACTTAACTTTTACTTTTTTTCTTGTTTTCAAACTACTTAAAACGCATGTATTGCAATAAAATTCCTACGGAATTCCGTATTTCGTTTTGTTCCCATGTTCACCCTGACCACAACTCTTTCATCAAACTCTTCATGTTATTACGTAACTCCTCTTTAACAATTGTCTGTGACAACTCATCGCTTTTGTTTTTTATTCCTTCACAATCCCAGTGGAACATAGGGATTCAAGCTAGAGGCTTGAATTTTTTATTTTGGTTATAGCTTGAAACCACACAGTATTTTTGGTACAAGTATGGAATTTTCAGCATATGATATCGGTAGCCCAAATTTTGCAGGCCTACCATAGATATCGGGTGTGCATCGGCAGGGGATCGAACCTTGGACCATGTGCATGGTTGGCGAGAGTACTAACCGCTGTGCCACCGACGCACTGTGGCGGTGGTGATTATTTTTACAGGATGGGGTTGCTAGCCCCATGCCCAACCTTTACTCTTTACCAGCTTTATCTCTAGCGTAGCGAGGTAAAGGAGTGCGTCGGCAGGGGGTCGAACTTCGAACCATGTGCTTTTGTTACTACCCTCATATCAACATCCAATTCCTCTGAATGCTTTCTGTATTACGTAACTCCACCAAAAACTTACTAATTCTCACCTGTTTAGCTAAAATAACCATAACCAATTGTATTTTTGTTTAATAAACTTAATGTACACATATATACAAAATAACCCATATATATTTACTATTGTACCGCTAAGAAAATGAATTCGCCGAAAAGAGACTCTTCGCTGAACTACCAGTCTTCTCTCTATTGATGTTCAAATGGGGATTAGTCATTATCTAAAATAGAAGGAGGTGACAACTTCTGATAGAAGAAAGAGTAGACTAATTCAAAACCTTTTAAATGAGATTCAGTCCTGTTTTCTCAATCGTAGTGTGATTGAAAGTTTTTCTCATGCTAGTAGCCTTACTGTGTAGCGTTTTAGGAATAACAATTTTCTAGAAAGGAGAATGAAAGCTGTTGACTTGTTAGTCGAACTAAAGCAATTTCTTCAGAATTAATAATTATACGCCTTGAAAAGTTAGTGTGTGTTATTTTTAGGAACGAGAGTCTACACTTCGTAAACTAGGTATAATGAAGGCTGACCAATAGTAGATTTTAAAAGAATTAACCAATGAAATTGCTCGATTTTATCATTTTAAAGTGATTTCAGCCATTAAAGACTCAGTGGACAACTTTAAACAATTAATAAAAATTTATTATGGGAATAATTTTTGTTTTTTCAACGCTGTTGATGTAGTTTCATCTGGGTCATTCATCATGGATAGTGTTAATTCATTTAATTTGCCCATACATTATTTTTACGGCTAAAGCACAAATTCTAGTCAACAATTGAACACTAATTATAAGGTGTTTATTAAGATTAACAATAGCATTACATATACCATAACTTCAATGAACGAATGTTCGATTTTTCTCAGTATTTTTGTATTTATTGTGTACATTATAACAATGTTATGCTCGTTGTTTGGCAATACAGTAGCAATCTACATATTTTTACGCAAGCGTAAAAGTTCGGGCAATCATTGTCATCCAACCATACGACGACTGACCGGCACTGAAAGAAATATTACTTCGCATCATGAAGAGCATCTGCAAAATCAGACACAATCAGATCCTGAAAATCACAACTTTCCTGATGTATTTGTCTCTTCAAATAACCGTGATTATAACAGTTCAATGAAAAAGCATGTTGATAATTCAGTTGAAAAGGCACAGAAACGCTTACGTTTTACTATACGTAACACATATCAGAAGCGTACATTTAATGTGAATCCATCATTTGATTATTATTTGGCGAGTTTAGCAATATCTGACTTTTTTATGGGTGTTTTCTGCATTCCATTCACATTCACACAAATTTACTTACATTACTGGCCTTTCCCTGATTTGATGTGTCCAATAGTTGTCTACGTACAATTAGTTATGGTTACAGCATCATCCTTGACAAACACAGCTATTAGTGTAAATCGTTTATTTGGTATTGTTGGTTCACTTAATACTGATCACTGGCATAGTAGACATCAACAATCATTCACAATTGGTATAATAATATGTATATGGACGATTGCCTTCACTGGCAGTACTGTACAGTTATTCGCCACGAGAACGGATATACAACAGCAAAATCAAACTCAGTCTGTTGATATTAAGCTATGCCAAGAGTCGTGGGATGGTGATGAGTACAAACGCTCCATTTACACAATTGTACTATTTTTAGTAATATACGTGATACCACTTGGAATACAGATCTCAACTTATGGATATATAGCTTTTAGACTATGGAATCGCATAACACCTGGTGAACAAATTAAATGTGTAGAGGATGTAAGACTTAAAGAGAAAAAGCGTGTAAGTTTGCTTTGTTGATTGATTGTGGTCATCAGTATTAAATAATTAGTTAAGAATTTTTTGATTAATCAAATATCAAATCATCAGTATTTTTATACATCCTACGGTTAACGATATTTTTTTGCAGCCTAAGGAATGAAATATATAAAGATCCTTACACTGGTTAACTGAAACGCCTTTAAATACTTCCAAACACTAACAATATGGTGTTTTTGATATGCAACTTCAAGTAATTCACACATAAGATATGAATATTATGTGTTTGTTTCCCAAAACTCATGATTTTCAGTAGCAGAAATACTTCCTTTTTTAAGTAAAGCAATGTGAACATAATGCGTCAGTGACGCAGAGGTAGAATGCTCGCCAGCCACACCACACGTGGTCCGGCGTTCGATCCTTGGCCGACGCACTCCCGAACCTCGCTTAACTGGTAATAAGCCTGACAAAGAGGGAAGGTTGGGCGTGACACTAGCAATCGCATTCAGTAAAAATAAAACCACTGCTACCGAGAATTCAAAGCTCTAGCTTGAAGTCCTATATATTCCACTAAGAACCTACTGGAATAAAAAATGTGTACTTATTTATTTAGACAATGGTTTTACGGTTCAGAAAAAAGTCGATCAATCTGGCGTGTCAAATGAGACTAATAGATTAGCAAAAGAATCATTTTCGAAATTAAACAGTAAAGATATGGGCAAATATGAATGACAATTATTATTTTTTTTGAATTCAGTTGTGATTTTCACATTGACTGATGGCACTCTACTAAATAACTGACCCCTCAAACAAATGATATTTACTTTTATTACGTATTTTAGGCATCAACAGATATCAGTAATAAGATGGAGAGGTTTCTAGTGATATTAGTATTGGCTTTATTCCAAACAGCGTGGAATTCACAGCTGGTAAAATAATACTGCATCTAATGTTGTCTTGATTTAACATAGTGAGGGGAAAATTATGACAGAACCTTTTTTGACATTAACAGTAATATTGGAAATAGTGACAATAATATGTTAGTGATGTGAAGAATAAAAACACCAGTTTATTTAGTGATTCACGTTTAGTGGTATATGCCTTGTCCTGTTTTTGTCATATTGTTCACACTTACATGCTTTTCCCTATATCTCAGAAACCCTTTTCGCCTAGATCTTTGATTTGATTTACAATCTTAATCAGATGTTAAACTGTAATGAATTGGTAATGTTTCGTACCCTGTGAGATCGTGAATCTGCCTCAGTTAACATTTTATTATCATCAATGAGTTATACACCTCCATGTTTCTTCCAATATACCTGTTTCAAACCCATAAAGTTCTTGACAACTTTAAGGAATGCAACTGATGGTGAAAGGATTAAAAGTACAAGTAAAGTAAACTACTAAAATGTATGTTTTCCCTTGACAAGCAAGGTGAACAGTTTTATCCCTCATAAATTTAAAATTAATTTAAGCAAACCATACATACCGGAAAACAGTGAGTTGTGAAAGTCATCTATCTACCTTATACCAACTAGGCTTAATTTTACCTCAACAGTTCGTCTACTAATTATTGCTCAGGCTGTTGGGATCCACATTAAGAAGCCTAATCTATGTCTTCTAAACACCTGATTTGTTGACTGACATTTTCAAGTCGAGGTATATTATCAGTAAGCGTGTCTTCTCACTCGTTATTCTTCACATTTTCACATCCTCTTCAACAATCATAAAGTTACTAACCCTTGGAGTTTATTATCTTTGACTCGGTTTCAACTCATGACTATCAACATTAAGTCAGCTAAAATGCCTTTTTGCCAACAAGAAACTGAAATGACAACAAGTTTTAATTAGAAATTTATCAGCAGTTAAGATTTTGTGTATGTTCACTGTCACTGAACTCAACTGAGAGTTAACAAATTGACATGTAGTCAGATTCACATCTTTAAGAAATAAAATTTCAAAGTCTATTTGCTACTTATCAATCTGTCTAACATGCAATACTTATGAAAAGAGCTTCAGAATATTTCATTGCTCAAAATAATTTCTGAGTACATCAACACGACTTTGGACTCTTACCTGTCTCATCTTTAATAATAATAATAATGGCTTTATTTCACACAGTACATTTGATACAGGCGCGGAACTCTCAGCATGTAGTACAATATTGCATCTCGTTCTCACTTTATGTTACTAAGTAAGGATTAAATTAATTTACAGAAACATCGGCACTAATCACAGTGACAATAAATTATGAACGTTAAATTAAAATCATAAATTAATATAAATGAAGTCAACGACAGGAAGAATAAAAATAGCCTTCTTTTAATTGTTACCAAGGGAGTTACATGCCTAACACTTTCGTCATCCAACTAAGTACGTGCCAAATAAGGTAACATTGAGTTTCTAGATTTAGTCGTCCAACCACAGTCCTGCCTGATCAGATGAAGTGGGGGAGTTGTGAATTAAGGGGCTCAGTTTTCGACAAGATGATTTTTGCTAGTTTCTTGTAAAATTTCAGTAGTGCTAAACGAGCGACACCCCACTTGCTATAGCAAAAGCTTCTAGTGTCCTTCACACTGAAAACAAACTCTTTATACAGTAAGCGTAGAAAGATTACAGGGGAGTAATCACCAAAAGTACGCAAAATACAAGAATTAACAAATCGTAAATGTAGAGATTGTTTGACACTAGATTTTATTTACTTTTTTACGAAGCAGGCTAGTTGAAATATCTTTCTAGAAATTAAATTAATGTGGGAAGACCAGGAGAGATCAGAAGAAAGACATAGTTCAGGGTGTTTAGCATCCAACGTAATTTTAACTTAACTTCCCTCCATGATACAGGAATCATAGCCAAAAACCAGTTCATGTAAATCATGTTTGTGTCTAAAAGTGAAATTATCAATCTGACATTTGCTGGGGGGTATAGCTTGATACCTTTCAACAAGTACCATTTCTAACAAAAAGCTATTCATTTTGGAACGATCTGATCAGGAAGTAACCGGCGTGGAAATAATCACACTGAAACTTGCTTCATCAGAATGAGGCCAATCACGTAAGATTAAACAATAGTACCTAAAGCAACACCGGCTACAGTAAGCAAAGCAGTGCAAGAATTTCTCATAATGTACAGTGTGCTCCTTCCTATCAAGAAAACAAGAATGAAATCACTTGTCAACCCAGTACACCGTTTGTGTCACAGAAAGCTTGTTTTTCAGAAAATGTCTAGGTAGATAATAAAAAGCAGATGTGCAATCAAGGAACCGAACACCGAAAAAACAAGAAATATTAAAATGTAGGCAACACTAACCAAAGTACTTTTACTATGCCTGTAAGAGAATTCCTTTGGGACATTAAAAGCTTTTAATGGAGATTTAAGACTAAGCAGGTGTAATTTTTGTATTATTTTCAAAAAGAGCGGGGTAATGCCAGCAGGTCTAAGTTTAACACATTATACACCAGATGTTTTCGGCACCTGGACAATATTAATGTCAGTAAAAGCATGACATAAAATATTCTCACTTTTTCTGAGGATAATAGTGGGCGTCATCTGGAAATGGGAATTGTAAATGTTTGGATGACTGGAGATATTTGGGATTATTATTTGTATTAAAACCAGAAAAACGATCATTCTTTCATTTGTTACGTCAGAAGATATAACACCTGTTGGATGATATATATATATATATATATATATGCATGCTGTGCACACATCATAACTCGTCTTATTTTCAAGAGACAGAAAATATGTGTGGATTTTGAATAACTGGAGGATTTCATCATAAGCTGACATCGGTTAGAAAACCATTAGAAAATCTGGGAGTACTGGACAACTGTTTCGTCCTAGTTTGAGACTTTTCATAAGCACGCACTCACACCACAGCGGGCTCGAACCCGGGACCTTCTAGTTACAAGGAGAGCTCGTAGACCATTAAGGCATTGGGACCCGATCCAATGACCCATGAATTCTAACTTTTGCCAATTCACGACACAGTGCGACTACTTAGCAGTATCTTCGATGAGTAACTGTTCTCACCTTCGAGCTGCTGTACCCTACTGGTCACGGCTTCCCACTAGAACCCCAGGTAACTGCCTGAATAGGGCCAGATGCAAATATTTCATTGAAATCGGCATCTAACTGTTGAGATGTATTATATTCTGTAGGTCGAGGATGTTATACTTCTTACTGAAGATCAAAGAAGTTAGTCATTCAGTTTCAGAAGTGAATTAGACGGTGAATAAACTCGAACACTGCTACATTTATCCGAACATATGTGAAACTGAAGTGTAATAGTGTGAAACACAAAGCCTTAATGCATGAAAAACACCAGAAGTTTGATATTTGGTGCAACGGGTATAGAATTCATGGAAAATTCCCATTAGGATGTATAGAAAATCAAAACGAGTGATTCAGCGAAGAGACTCTTTTCAACCAATTTATAATCAAGCTGTACAATCGTATATATATGGCTTTATTTTAAGAAATTATATCCAGTGTGGAAACTGAATCATAAGTGCGAATAATAAAATAATAATAGTATATAAGACATTAATTGTTTTGTCACTAGATATTTAATTATGATTATAATTACAAACATTTTAATTGCATTTAATACTATTATTATTTTATGTAGTCACGTCTATGATTCACTTCCCACACCGGATATAATTTATTAGAAAAGCCATACATGTACGATTGTACACCTTGATAATAAATTCATTGAAAAGAGTCCCTTCGCTAAATACAGAATTTGCTGTACATTGGAAGTACTTTAAATATCCCCACTAAGATAGTTTACACACAATGATAAGCTTTTGTTTTGATTTCTAGCAAAATTATTGCATGTGATCACACCAAAGGTTTTTTAATTCATACATTTATGACTTCAAAATCATATATATAATTCATATTTTGTTCGTTCACTTTTGTGTATCCAGAATTATATCCAGGATGTTGACGATTGTGCTGAGTCACCCTTGTTACGTGTATCCAGCATGACCTTAATGAATATACATTCTGCTATTAGTCTTTCTTTCCATCTGTTCATGCTAGATATCAGAATACAAAGATTGTCCCAATCAATTTTGTGGTTTTTATCCCATGCATGTGCAACTATAGACGAATTTTAAAAAAATTTCTGTAGGCTTGTATTTCTATGGGATGACCTTTAGTTAGACGTTCTATTCCAAAATGCACAAACTTTTTACTGACATTAAGCCATCACGACAATTAAGACGGGAAAATCTAAAATTCATTTAAATAATTAATATGACCCGTTGCACAAGAGGTGGTTCTCGTGGCCCAAGTGGTCTAGTGGATAACGCTTTGGCGTTTGAAACTATGGGCGCTAGGTTCGAACCTCGGTGGGAACATCACTCACTCGGGAATGCAGGTATATCCAGTGACGAGTACGAAAGAGGACGAAATGAGCCTTCTGAATTCCACTGCTCGTCACCATCCACCTATTAAGAAACATAGTTTAAAGAAAGTTCATATTTTTGGCGATTTCTCAGAGGTTTATATATTAACATATACTTTTGATGCCATTGTGATTGAGATAATAAAAATGCAAATATGAGAATTAGTGAGTGAATTACCAAGGTGATAAGAATATTAGCTAAGTAATTCAAGAACCTAAATAAGCTGCGTAGTCAGTCGTTGTGTCATGGCAAATAGGTTTTGCAACAAGTTCTGAAACTAAGACTAAAATATGCAAATAGATCATAGTTTGGTAATGACAATAAAGAGGCAAGAGTATAAACAATATTCACATTAACCTGGTGTCACTGAAACAGAAAACTATTCTAGCTGTATCTGTGTTCAAGGCGAAGGCCATGTAATGCAAGTGTTTTAGCAGAGCCATTCTTAAAGGCAGGCTAGGCGGGGGATAACTTTAATTGATTTGAAATTGAGTGGAGGACGAAAAACACCTAGAAATGACTACAAACCAGGGGAATCTAGTCATATCATTCAACGTAGGATTCTGAGAAATAGGCAGTCACAATTCCAGGATTTCATCATGAGCTGACATTGGTTAGAAAACCATTAGAAAATCTGGGAGTACTGGACAACTGTTTCGTCCTGGTTTGAGACTTTTCATCAGCACGCACCCACCACAGGGGAATCGAACCCAGGACCTTTTGTTTACAAGGCAAGCTCGCATACCATCAAGCCACTGGGACTCGATCCAATGGTCCATGAATTCTAACTTCTGTCAATTCACGAAATAGCGCAACCGCTAGCCAATGTCTTCGGCGAGTATTTGTCCTCACACCCGACCTGCTGCACCCTACTGGTCACGGGTGTGAGGACAAATACTCGCCGAAGACATTGACTAGCGGTTGCGCTATTTCGTGAATTGGCAGAAGTTAGAATTCATGGGCCATTGGATCGAGTCCCAGTGGCTTGATGGTATGCGAGCTTGCCTTGTAACCAAAAGGTCCTGGGTTCGAACTCCGGTGGGTGCGTACTGATGAAGAGTCCCAAACTAGGACGAAACAGTTGTCCAGTACTCCTAGATTTTCTAATGGTTCTCTAACCGATGTCAGCTCATAATGAAATCCTGTAACCAATCAACCAAATCCCTACAAACCAATACTTGAGTCACAATTCCACTGGAGATAGAACCAGGAGTGTCAAGATATAGCGCTGGAACTTCAGTATGCAGATACTATGACTGTAATGGTAGAATACAGTGTTATTTCATAGCATAAATGTAAATTCGACGATATGATGTACGTTTATCTTTCATTCCATGGATTTCTAGTGAAATATAGGGCTTTAACGGCACATCTCCATTACACTCAGTGCTCTGATACCATTTTCAGATGGCTTCATGACTAGCTACAGGATTTCAAATCCTCTGCACATGATCTCCATGTCTCCCTCAGACTCCCAACTATTCCATTCTCATTTGGCTGTCTCCAGAAGACCTGCATTACGCGCTAAGCCATTCAAAACTTTTCTCAATGTATGCAAAGTGCATTTGAATATTCCTCTTCATATTTGCAGATCAATGGGTTCCTATCCGGCTCACCAACTGCCAAAGTTCCTTTTTGTTTATCCTTTCTGGTCGACTAGCCATCTTATCTTCAGTATGGAAACAGAGAAATGGACATCTGTTGATAAAAACCTGCAGTAGTCTTTAGGTGATGCGTTTGGTGATGTTTTTGACTTGATCTTGAACTCTCTTCTACCTACTGTTTCTTTGATGATTTTCAACTTGATCTTAAAGGCTCCTCGAACTAAATAATGACCTGTAGCTAAATCCGCTCCTCTTCTCAATCATTTGTCCAGCAGACTGTCTCTCAATTTTTCTTAAGATGAGACTGAAATCAAGTCGGTCTGATTTTTGGTGTACCTATCTAGCGAAACCTACGTCTCTATGAGGATATCGTTGTACTTGTACATGTTGACTTCAATCACCCAATTCCTAATTTCAGTGGTTTTTTATACCTAATTAACCTGTGTCATGATTTCTCGATAAGCAGTAATAACTCTCAACATTTGTTTATTTAAAGAAATATAGCATGCTAAAATTGTAGTGTAACTGTTTAGTTTGATTAGACATTTTGTAAGCCTTTAATGAAATAAGGTGGATCAGTTTTATGTTACGCCCTGCGTTGTCGAAATTTTTGTTGTAGTTTTCAAGTTAATTAAAAGAAATTTGCGCATAAAATATCCTATTATATTATTGTAGAATACAAATCTATCGCATAATTCCATAATCGATATGTCTATGAAGAATGAAATGTAAATAAGATCGTTTCACTGAATGATATGATAAAAAATAAATAAATTTAGAATTTCTATTGTATGAAAGGTCAGTGATTATTCGACTTCCCTTTCGTGAGAAATTTTAAGCACTAATAATCAATTCTTGTTTATTTGTGATCACCGTTTCCTGTGAATTCTAAATCAGTTTTCTTTGGTCATTTAGCTAAAGTAATCATCAAAAACAGATATTATGCCTGTCTTAAGATATTCATTTCAGATTTCTATGCAGAAAAACGAAGTTGTATACATTTTTCAACCTACATGTTGGTAAACAGCTGAAAAGACTGTAGGTTACCTGCCTGAAAAATTCACGCATTTTTCATTATCACTCTCTTAGTCTCTGAGTACAAACTAGGGCATCTACAGCATATTGCTATCAAGCTTTCTGCTCACAAGCATTCTTCAGCTCACCCCACCATTGTCCACAGGCTTCCATCTACACCTCACACGACCTCCTGTATCTCAGCCTCGAATAGCACCCAACTCGTCGTTTCCAATTCAAGTCACACTCTGAAGCATGCAGCAACATGTCGATCAACAATCTTCTCACAGCGCGTTCAGTCCATATCTATTTCTCTCTTCCTATTCATTGGTTTACAAATCTCGGTTATTTCCTTCCCACACTTTCCTTCTCCTTCATACTAACATTTTCTCGCCAGCCATTTCATCTCCACTATGCGAGCTGAAGGCAGTTGTTGATAGAAATCTGCAGTAGACTGTTGAGAATGCTTTCAGTGATGCGTTTCTCAAGTCCTTGAAGCATGTAGAACCACTGACTGACTTCACATTAGTGTTGAATATTCGAAATATTCTCTTCATATTGAGTACAGCAGATTTTCACACCGATTTCGGATTATAGAGAAGACCCATCCGTCTCGCCTTGACGAATTTCGACTGCTTTGATGTCATCGTCGGTGCGGTTTGAAGTTGAAACGATGCTGCCCAGATAAGTGGAAGAAGTGACCGCCCTCAGCATTTTTGTCCTGATGATTGAGATAGGTGCTTTCTGATATTGATCAGGTTTCTTCATCACTTGTCTTCGCTGTGTTTACTTCAAGTCCTGGATCAGCTGCTCCTCTCACCAACTTGTTGGTTTTATCCTGACGCATACTGAAGGAAAACTCAAAGTGAGTATCAGCATCAGTTATTTCAAGGGTGAAGAAACATGCAACGAAAGCATGATAATAAGTCAAGCGATGGTAGAGAACATACACAAACTTCGTTGGTAAGCGAGACTTATATCCCAACTCGTGATCACATGTACAGAGAAACCTACTCATTACACGGTATGTGGCGTCGGTGGCACAGTGGTTAGGACTCTCGCCGACCATGTACATGGTTGGGGGTTCGATTCCCTGAAGACGCACACCTGATATCTATGGTCGGTCAGCAAAATTTGGGCTAGTGATATCATATGCTGTAAATTCCATACCTGTGTAACAACAGAAGACAAGGGGCAGGCAACAGGACGTTTATTACGGAAAATCAACACGTATTTATAGATTTTGATGTACATTATTGTAGGTTAATGTTAGTAGAAAATACAGTCTGCTGATTGGTTGTTTCTCACACAAAGTTAACCTTCCATCTCTTGTGGCTATGTCAGTTCATCTATATGTTAACTGTATCCGCCTGTCCATCTTGACCTTTGACCTCAATTACTGTCAACCAATTTGGCTAGCAACCATCTCTCACCACACCTGTATCGAAAAAAATTCTGTGTGGAATCAAGCTGTAATCAAAATTAATAATATGTGCAAATGACGCCGTGACAGCAGTTCGCATAGGCTTGCAATTGGAGATTGAAATTTCAGGAGAGAGTTTACACTGCAGGCAAGAGATTACAGCAGACTACAACATTTAATGCGTGATATTCAGATATTCGACAGCAAAACACATATCAGCGAAAAATAGAGATTTGAGTTAGTTCTCATCAGGCATAACTCTAATATATGTAGCTGATGGACTGCTACTGTGGTAAGCGCAATCGTTTCAACTTTTGCGAAATTATCACACACTTTTACTAAAGTATTAGCCCAAAATAAACTTAAAAGGACAGTTGGTTATTCAAATATTGACGAAAATGACTGATTAATTTTGTTTTATTTAAAAATATTTTATTTTTATGAGAATTTGTGTTAAGGCATTTGCCACTGACATTATACTTGATTTCCGTTTCTCAGAGTAATGATATGAGTCAAGTAGTCAAGTGTCAAAAGTGTTTGCTAGTGATGATGAGCATATTTAACTTTAGATCATTTCTTTAGTATATAGAGTAGAGTGAACTGAACATTCCACGTATTGACATTTCGCTCAATTAACTAGTCAGAATTCAGGTTGTTTGAATTGATTCTTCTCTCTAAGTGAAGTCAAAGGTGAATACACCACTGACGACCTCTCTCCAAAATGAGCATAACATTTGTCCGGTGCCTAGTTCACCTTGATCTGGCTAACAAGCACCACTGCATGATGTTGATCGTTTCTAACTATTCTTTTCAATCAGTAGTAGTATGTGGTTATCAGATAATCTGTTAACATTTCAGATTTCAGGATCAATTTATTCACTCCGATCTTATTTTTCCTTGATTCACAGGAAGAAAGTGTTAGAATTATTCGATAACACAAAATATTTTAAATCGACAGACACTTTGAATTGTTGTGGCCGCGTGTAACCCTAGCTAAAAAGTCTTCAAATAAGAATTTAGGCTTTGAAAAAATAACTAATGTAAGATTGTTCGTAAGTAGATAAAAACAAATAATAGAATCATACTTCAAAATGTTAAAGTACAATTGAAGAGGGTTAGCAAATACAAGACTTTTAGGATATTTGCAATTTCTAATCAGATAAATCACTGATTTAATTCAGAAGAAGGGAAGATTATTCAAAGTGATGATGGGTTATGTACGTTAAAACAGAAATGAGTTGACGAAAGACTTGATGACTGGTAATTTCTTCAGGATGAATGATGTGAAATGACCTTTTACATAGTTTCCATTAGCATGGACAAATTCTGTTGGATTATGGGAGAAAATTACAAATGTAAGAAATAAATGCACAAGTGTAGCTGAGAAACACTCGGTCCTGTTAAACATTAAAAACAAAACAAAGTATGTTGTCGAATTATTCTAAGAATATTAATAAGGTGCTAAATTCTGAAATGCAAATTTTGACTTTCGGGTTTGATTGGATAACTTAATAATAATAATAATAATCAACTTTATCCCAAAAACAGTACAGGATGGAATACTCAGCATTTGTCACAATATTACATCTGATTTACTAAAAATATAAGTTAACCAAAACTAAAATTAACCTGAGTAATTTGTCCACATTAACTGTATACAGTCAAAAATATTCAAAGTACAAAATTGGAATAATAAATATGATATAATAATAATAATAACAGTGGGTCTGCTTAAAACAGTATTGTCGATTCAGTTTGGAAATTTTAGCATGTTATAGAGTATTGAATTTAATGTTCTCTTGATATAGCATGGTGAAGGGAAAGACAAAATTAACAGTTATAACACTGACTAGAAAACAAAACAAAATTCAATTCTATACAATAAATCACAGATTTCTAATATTTAATGGGTTCGTATAAATCAGAGATGTGATAGAAATATTATCAGTTGTTTTTTATGTTTGAAAGAATTTTTTTACATTTTCAGAGGTGATAAATCACAGAAGTGAACGGGATATTGTCAGTGGCAATTTGTTTACAGAAAAACGTCTGACTGTTCTTTTTTTGTTTTTGTTTTTGATGCCCCAGTTGTTTGATTGCAAATCATGCAAATTAACCAGTTCCCACAGCTTCATTCTTTTAAAAAGCTTCGGTTTTACTGATGTAATTGACGGTCTCAGTAAATTTACCATAAATGTCAAAACTTATTTCATATTATACATTAACATTTAAATTAGCCTTACAATGCACTAGAATTCTACTGTCATTAGATGGATGATACATTTTTGACTATGAAAATGAGGATGAAGCATGGAATATTCTTGACAAATTTGACGATGTTTGTCCTGAAATAAATTGTTATCATCAAGAAGGAAAGAGACTCTAGTATTTCATTTCTAGACGTTCTTATGAGTAGAAAAGAGGACGGTACAATAATAGGAAGAAGTGCACATAGAAAACCTACATCAACTGGTCAGTATACTCATTTTCTTAGCTTCATAACTTTGAAATACTAACTCAATCCAATAAAGTGCTTGGTGCACAGAGCAAGAAAAATCTACTCTGATTAGTGTCTTAATGAAGAGTTTAATATTATTAAATGGTTGCTGCTGAGTGTGAATTGTTACCGAGGTAAAATCATCGATACGAATATGAATCAACAATCAAGGCAAGTCAAAGTACCAACAGTTCCGAAAAAGGCCTTCCTCACACAACTTCAATTGCTCAGGGATAATATCAGTGAGATATTATAACAACTTCTAAGGAATAAGGTAAAATGAGCATTCAGTGATACTGGATTATGATGTATCTTCGAAACCACCCCTATTTTGTGTTCGAGAGTCAAAGATAAACTACCTAATTTCACCTTTTCTATGTGTACCAATCAATGAGACTGCTCCTATGGGGAAAATTGCATAGACCCTATAATTAGGCGCGTTTATCGTCAAATTTCCGGACACCATCCTGCAAAGTGGTTGAGTAAGAGAGAAAAAAGTTCATTCATAATTCTCTAATGTCTCATCTCGTAGATACAGAACACAAAATTGATGTAAACAAGTCCTTCAAAGTCATCTCTCATATACCAAATAGGTTTAATTTAACTTCAGCAGTCCATCTACTAATTACTGCTCAGGCTGTTGGGATCCACATTAAGAAGCCTAATCTATGCAGCCGAAAGAAACTGATTCAGTCGCTTTCCTTACCCACCTGGCTATCAAGTTTCAAATGATCCTTAATTTCTTACAGGAATTTCCTTAATTTTATTTGGTATTCTCTTTATTATTTATTAAATTTGTATGCTTATTAAAACTTATGCATCTTTCTTGAACTGTGGTAATTCCATTGTGATCTTAACAAATCGACGGTATTTAAGAGACACTAATATTGCTAATGATGACTATTCTAGAATATTCTGTGTATATAAATATATATATATATATATATATATATATAATTGTGTAGCTGGAAGAGTAAATTATCAAACAGCATATTCTTTGCTCGAATTTTCCTTTGTCTTCTAAATGTGTGAATGAATATTCTCGAAATGATATAGTTTTAAATGCATTGTTAACATAAGCCCTTAATTTTACTGAAGTTGATAACTAATTAGAATTCGCAATTGACACAATCTACAAATTTAGTCAGTTCATGTGAAATGTCCTAGCTTTACAGAAATGAAGTTTTCATTTGCGATTGGCTTTAAAGTAGGCACGATACGTAACATGGGGCTATAAAGTAGCATTGTTCTTCTTATTAGGCAGACAGTAGTGAATCTAAATCTTTGTTATGTTCTTAGCGGAATTCGTTAGATGTTGTGATTTCAGGAGTCACTATAGGAAATGGCATGCTTCAGTCAGCTTTGATGGTAGTGTCATAAAAAGTTTTCACAACTGAAACATGATTTCGTAAATCTATAAAGAAACAAGTCATGTAAAGTATTTAGGTGAATGGGATTCACCAACAGAATAAGGGAATTTTAACGGATTTTTCTTTATCATTTTCGTCATTCTACGTAGTAAAATGCTTTATAGAAGGAATTTTGCTTTCACTTGACATCTATTAACTTATAGCATACTACTGACTTCACGTTTGCCGCACTCGTTTAACAGCTGCTCATGTTTACCTCATGAATGTTATCCAGGTGTTCAGGTTCAGTTAAATGACAAGTTTCTGTCAATTTATTTCCTTAAAATAGTTACGGAAAGTGGTAGCACAATGGTCTACAACAGTACAGATCACTTATTGACATCATAACAACTCAACTCACATTTGTGGGTATAAACCTTATTAATTTATAAGTCAATTGGTGGATGGTGACTAGCAGTGGAATCCAGGATGCGCATTTCGCCCTCTTTCGGACTCGTCATCTGGATGTGTCTGCATTCCGCAGTGAGTGATGATGTTCCCACCGAGGATCGAACCCAGTGCCAATAGTTTCAAACGCCAAAGCATTATCCACTAGACCACTTGGGTCACGAGAGCCACCTCTTGTGCAATGGATCATATTAATTATTTAATTGAATTTTAGATTTTCCCGATGACTGATTGGCCCGAAGTGCCCGGTCTCCGGTTGACATGTCGGCTTCTTGTGCAGATGCTTTGACGATGTCTGGGCATGCAATTAGAAGTTAATTAGTGGACATGGCCGAAGCATCTGCACAAGAAGCCAACATGTCAACCTGAGACCGAGCACTTCAGTCCAATCAATCGACGGGAGAATCTAAAATTGAATCATATTTATTGATATTTCAAAATTTTTTTATTCACACATAGTATGCCGTCTGACACATATACTCATTGACATGAAAGTACGAATAATGTCTTCCTAGCATTTATAAGTACTTTCACTTTTCGTTTTCTAGATTATCAAAATGTTGGTTTTCATTGTTGCAATGTTCGGTGTCTGTTGGTTGCCGTCACACCTGTTTTTCCTTTTGCAAGATTTCCACCCAGAGTTCCGTAAAATACCTGACGATTCAAAAAGAATTATTTTTGGCGTATGTCACTGGATTGCAATGTCAAATACTTTTGTCAATCCAATAATTTACTTAATCATGAGTAAATCATTCCGAGTAAGTGAGTAACTATTTCCGGTATTTAGAAACGAATGTTACTAATGATACTGATTTTAACGAATCTTTATGGTTCGGTATTCAAAGGCGTATCTACTTATTACAAATTTGTCTTCTTTCTTCATAAGATGATATATTTGCACTACTATTTTAGAAGCACTATATAAAAGTCATCAAGACGTCAAAAATTCAAATTTGTGATGACTCTGAGGTGAAAAGCAAAGGAGTTATTATGAGAAAGGAAAAATTTGTATACTGAAACCATTACGCAATATTGGTGCTACAAATAGTTTCAACAGCAACTGCACTGTTAGTATCATTTAGGGTAATTGTACTGACCTAATACAGATGTGTTATATGGCTTTACAAGTATATAGACAGCCTGATTAAGACCTGGGCTACCGAAATCCTTACTCAGTATATTGCATATAATTTCTCCTATTCAGTTTGTTCAAATCTTATAAGATCTGGTCTCCAGTAGTATTGTTTACTCGGGAGAGTATTTAAAACATTTATAAACTGCTGACTGTCAGGTTTCTACTAAGCATGAGAATGACTAATGTCCTAGATGGTAGCTTATTCCATTGCATTAGATGACCGTTCCAGAGTGGTGTCCTTGGTTCACAAAATGAACTCCTGAACTTCTCAGAATTGGCATTCAATGAAATGTCGTGTATTTCTTGTTAAGGAAGAAGAGGAGACACCATAACAGATTGGTTTGTGCTTCAGGTAAGATAGGGTTATGTCACATGATCTATTTTCAATTAATCTTTTGTTTGAAGATCCTGGACGAAGAGGAAATATCATGCAATAAACTCGCTGAAAATTCTGTACATTAAATAAACATTGTTCAGAATAAAGCTATTATTATTATGAGTGTCCTTAAACAGCACTTTTTTCAAAAGCAGCACCTTGCTGATATCACTGTTCTGTTCCGCATAATTAGTGAGATCAATAACTAAACAAAAATTTCTCTCTTTTCTAGGATGATTTCAAACAAATCATGAAGTGTACGTTTCCATGCTGGAGTAAAACCAGTTTATCAAATCCTTGAGTATTCACCGCTAGAACTACCTACCTTTATTCCAGAAATGCAATTCACACTTACTGGGAAAATACAACAGTTTTCCACTTTCCTATTGGTAAACTAGAAATGCATGTAATTGTACAATTTGTAAAAACCTATTTATACATATTATATATATAATGTTGCGGACAAATATGAGTCATTTGCGCTGAAGATACTTGGTGAAACTATTATAAACATTAATGTACTGAATTCATTGCCTCATTCGTAGCTCAGCAGAAGGCTATTTTTAGTCAGCTAAGTGAGACAGTTATTCTCACAACACTTATCATTTATTGCCTTCCTTTTATATGTCATCTGATTTTTTATATGTAGCCTAACTACCATAGAATGAACAAACAGTATCCTAGTAACAATTCTATGTGGAAACAGAAAATTCTCTTTTGATGTGGTAATTTGAATTTCCTAACTCGTTTTCGTCTATACATCTTTGAAGAAAAATTGTTTTTATTTTTATCAAAACCTGCGTTTCGCTTATTTTTGATTTACACATGTTCAACATTTTCATGATGTGTACTATAAGGGATTTTCTACCATGCTCAGTGCGTCATTGTCTGTGAATGGCTTTGAAAATCTATTCTTTTTCGAGTATACTTGAACATATTTTAAAACCGGATGAACTTCTACAAAGTTTTTCTACAGTTTCATAACCTTGTTGCACAGTGTCAAAGTATGAACTCTGTCGGATGCTACAAGTTTTCAGACTAGTTTCAGTGATGTGAAGATCATCTCTCAGTATTTCAAAGACAATCTCATGGTATGAATGCTTTTAGTTGAACTAAATTAAATTTAGTAAATGCTAGAGTCATTAGATGTCCTTGGATAAGCCTAACTTGCCTTATTCTGTCTGAAGTTTCGCTGAAAGTAATGCAGAGATAAGTCTGATAGAAATGCCTCAACAGATCATCTGTTGCAGTCATTCTGTTAGGTGTTTCACCGGTTATATCGACTATCTGGTAAAGGGTCATATGCTGATGACATTTTGCTTAAGATAAGCACGTCACATTAAGCTTAAAAACGCACAGAAATCTGAGTTATAGTTGAAATTCTTTGCCAGAGGATTACAACTGATATGTGATTACGTGGAGTTTATCAGTGGATGCGCAGTCTAAGTCTTTGAGAAGACTATAAAACTAGCATTTTCTTCTCACAAAATTACGGTCAACACTTTTACTAGTCATTGAAGTCATAACTTGACAAGTCCTTCATCCATATGCAGCGAAAATAATAATAATATTGTATTATTATTATAATATTATTATTATTACCAAGCACTTATGGTCTGTATGCTCAGATTTCACATTGTAAATCTTGATGAATCACAGTCGAGCGAAATTATCCACTGTAATTTTCACTAAAAGCAGAGAAGAGCGATTAAAGTAAATGAAGTGTCCTATAACTGTTAGAGTTTTGATGGTTAAACTAGTATTTCATCCACATATCGAAAAATTACTGCCTTATGACACGCAAACCTGACTCTGTCTCAATCTAAAATTTATGTAGATTGGGAGATAGAGGCTTCTGGATGCATATTTGTCAGCAGGATTTCCCAAAAAAAGAATTTGCTCAATGATAAATCACATCAATTTGATAAGGTATATTTTCAAGAAATTAGTTGGTCTCCAAGTTTCAAGAATAATGTTCAACAATACTGGATACTTGAGTGTTTGAATGCGATTGGATGGCAGTAGAAATCATTATTTATTTATTGTTATTACTGCGAATGCCTCATTCCAGCTCCTTTGGTACCGAAAATGAAATACGAACTACTAAGTTACCATTTCAAATTCGTCCTCTCATAAAGAAAAATTTCTCTATCATAAAGGACTAATATAGTCATCTAAACTCAACACAGCTACGTGTTTATTTTAAATTTTACGAATTATATCCAGATGATTCTTTCCTCACCTTCGAGTTTGCTTATGTAGGAAACATATTCGGTTTCACATTTTACCAGGATTTGCGCTAGTGTAGTGGGGAGGTTTTGAAACTCTATCGAGGTTGTCGCTTGCTTATTACTAGGAAATTAGTTGAGGTTACTTAAAACGATAATTGTGTTTACTCAATGATCATAAAAACCATCTTCATTTAGTCACTAGTATCCCTTCTCCTAAAAGTGGTAGATTCAGTTCAAGAGAATAAGAATGGCTTAAAATAAGGCCATCTACAGAATATCGCTATCTCACTTTCTGCTCACAAGCATTCTTCAGCTCACCCCATGATTGTCCACAGGCTTTCATCTCCTTCTCACACGACCTCCTGTATCTCAACCTCGAATAACACCCAACTCGTCGTTCCCAATTCAAGTTACACTCTGAAGCATGCAGCAACATGTCGCTCAACAATCTAATCACAGCGCGTTCAGTCCATATCTATTCCTCTCCTCATATACATTGATCTACAAATCTTGGTTGTTTCCTTCCCACACTTCCTTCTCCTTCATACTAACACTTTCTCGCCAGCCATTTCATCTCCAGTATGCGAGTCGAAGTCAGCTGTTGATAGAAATCTGCAGTAGACTTTTGGAAATGCTTTCAGTGATGCGTTTCTCAAGTCCGTGAAGCATGTAGAACCACTGACTGACTTCACATTCGTGTTGAATATTCGAAATATTCTCTTCATATTCAGTATAGAAGATTTTCACACCGATTTCGGATTATAGAGAAGACCCATCGGTCTCACCTTGACGATTTTCGACGGCTTTGATGTCATCATCCGTGCGGTTTGAAGTTGAAACTATTCTGTCCAGATTAGTGGAAGAAGTGACCTCCCTCAATACTTTTGTCCTGATGATTGAGATAGGTGCTTGCTGATGTTGATCAGGTTTCCTCATCACTTGTCTTCGCTGTGTTTACTTCAAGTACTGGATCAACTGCTCCTCTCACCAACTTGTTGGTTTTATCCTGACGCGTACTGAATGGAAACTCAAAGTGAGTAGCACCATCAGTAGTTATTTCAAGGGTGAAGAAACATGCAACAAAAGCATGATAATAAGTCAAGCGACGGTAGGGAACATACACAAACTTCGTTGGTAAGCGAGACTTATATCCCAACTCTTGATCACATGTACAGAGAAACCTACTGATTACACGATATGTGGCGTCGGTGGCGCAGTGATTAGGGCTCTCGCCGACCATGTACATGGTGCGTGGTTCGATTCCCTGACGACTCACACCTGATATCTATGGTTGGTCTGGAAAATTTGGGCTACTGATATCAAGTGGTGAAAATTCCATACCTGTACCAAAAAAATACGGTGTGGAATCAAGCTGTTAGAAAAAAAATAATAAGATAAATGTGTAAATGACGCTATGACAGCAGTTCGCATGGGCTTGCAATTGAGGATTGAAATTTCAGGAGAGTGTTTACACTGCAAGCGAGAGATTACAGCAGAGTACAGCATTTAATGCGTGATATTCAGATATTCGACAGCAAAACACATCAGCGAAAAATAGATATTTGAATTAGATTTCTGCAGTTTGAACTCTAATATGCATAGTTTTACAAGTAAGTTATAAATATAAACCAGTCACGGTGATTTGTCATTTGAGTCTTCGGACTGTACATATAAATTGTTCAATTAGTATTATGAATAAGGATCCTATCAATAACACAATGAATAATTGGAGCGATCTATGGTAATAAGAATAATGAAGAAAACAGCATGATTAAACAAACAAATGTTCAGGTAGAAGTAGTCGATAAAGACTAAGAAAAACATATGATCCGATTAAATGATGCCAGACTGTAAGGGGGTGAATAAACTGTTTTAATGAAGATGTGATAAGATTGAAGGATGATAAGAGATGGGTTGAAAATATAAATAGGAGGTGGTGGTTGTGATGAAATCATCAGTTGGTTAGGTCTTAATAAGCCAAAAGGGGTGATAGCGGCTATTTTACGGACTTCTATTGAACACATAGTTTAGGCTTAATAGTGCGAATGCCTATCTCCTCAGCTATATGCAGTAGACTAATACGGGGTACATTAGAAAGATTCAGTGGGATGCGATGGATCAGCTTGAATGCTTTGGTTTTCTCCGCTAAACTACCACTATCAACTAAATGTGATGCGGCTGAACACGCAGCTACGGATGAATTTATATGCCATTTGTCAAACCATGATGAGAGATATTCAGTAACGCGTTGGCCACGCTGTTTAGCAGTACGCCTAGCATATATGTCTACGGGAGAATGACGAACATAAGCTCCCTGAGTAAAACATCTGGCTAGTCTCTGCAACAGAATCTCATTCAACAAGTCCCCATTGAATTGCAAATTAAGAATTAGTTGTTTGTTTTATGCTGTTTTCCACCCACTGTTTTCGTATGTTTCTTTATGAACCTACTAAGATAGTCCGTCTCCGTCAAGGAATCATGAACATATTCAAATTACTTTTACAAGTGATCATGCGTACATATCATTCGTGCTCTGCCCATGAGACACTTAACAATATTTCCTCTTATATTCAACGGCCACGGAACTAAAGAAGTGAGTGAATTACCGTGTGAGTGTGCTTTTGCTATACACACTTCTGTCAAGTGACCCATCTTCTCGCCTACTCACCAAGATATTCAGAAAATGCAGTAAATCTTCCTGCTTCTCTTCACAATTGAAAGTAAGCCAAGGGTGGATGTTACTAAATTTCATGAACAATTCCTCTATGTTTCCATTCTCATTAACTAAGGAAAATGGGTCATCAACATAACAGTAGTACATATCCAACTCATTGATGAAATCTTTTATTTTTCCGTTTGCAAGTTTTGCAAGCAAGAAGTCTGCTTAGATTGGCCCTACTGGTGAACCCATAGAGGTTCATTTTCTACTTATCGGTAATGTGAATTATTGTAGAGAAAATGTCCATTCGTTGTGCCCTCAAGGAATACTTCTTATTGTTAGTTTGACTAACTGCACAATTTATTTGCACAATCTTATCAGTCTTTTGACAAGTCACCGTGATTGGTTTATATTTAATATTTATTTGTATAGCTATTCGTATTAGAGTCGAGCCTGATGAGATTCAACTGAAAAGTGATTGTGCTTTTCATGAGTTTTTCTGAATTGTGCTTTTGCAATGTTTAATATTTTGAAGAGTTATTTGACTATCAGTAATTTGTCGAGGCTGCTTATAGTTCCAAAGCTGCTTTACTTTTTTCATGGATTGAAACATCTCATTCTGCGTATGATAGGTTTTAATATTCCTGAATAAAAATGTCAGGGTTTCGATTTGTTTTAACTGACTAAAAGACTACGACTAATCTGTATTCTCCAGTCCTAGTGATGGTGAACATAAACTTTTCGAAATTGTTGACGCAGATTAGTTTTTTTTTGAAAGCTAAATACGAGTAATGTCAGTGATAAAGAGTTTTTCAATATTTAAATCATTTGCAAAGGTTAATGTTTTCAGTTCTATATATTTTATGAGAATGAAAACTGAAGAAAAGTAAATAAAATCTTGATAAGGCAAAGTTCAGTTTTATTTGTTTATCTGTACAATTTATCAGTCTGCTTTTCACCGCGTTCATTGAAGTCATCCAAATAAATACTGCCAAGAAAACTTGAAAAAAAAGAATAAGAACTAGTTTTCGTTGATTAGTACTCACTATCTTAAAATATAAAATCAATACTATGTATTATTTCGTGGTTACTAATATCACATCCATCAGAAAACTGTTGCTATAATAAATTTCCTTTCGAAGTTTTAAATCATTCTGTAAACAATTTGCTCAGTGTTATTTGATAGTAAATTGGGTGGTCTTGCAAATGAAGTGTTGCGCAGCTACACATAGAAACTTAATCTAGCTATCACGAAGTATTTTGGCATGACAGCCTGAGTAGGAATCACAGTTCAACATAGTAACATTCTACCTAAGTCTACGTGATGTCAGCTACACGTAATCATATTTTTACTCATTTCGAACTTGCGGATGTTTCTGGAGGCTTATGAGAGCTCGGTGATCGATTCCTTTAAAATGAGTAGACAAGTAAGAGAAAATAAAATGCTTTCAGAGGTTTTTGATTACTTAAAGATACTGTTTTCCATATTTTGAGCACTTCAAATATTGCTTGTTTCTAGAAATATTACGCTTAAACAAAATAATGTGTACTCCATATACACACCGATAAAATGTCATAGACTGACAAAAGACAGCGAAAGGTTTTGACAGTTAGTATTTTCCCATGGTAAACATTTTCACGATACTGAAGCGTTGCGATGAGCAGAAACCTTCTAATTGTGCAAACAAGGCTGAAGTTATAATGACAACTATATTATAGAACTTTATAACACTATTATTCCCTTGATTTCCAAGTGGAACAAAAGGCTCCAACTACACAACTCCAATCTGTTCTTTCTCCTACTACCCTCTTCAGCCGAGCCCAAAACTGAACACATTCTCTCATCCCATCCAACTCACACAATCTCCTCAAAATCACCCTCCCACTGATCACACACTCGTTGCTTCCCATTCGGGTAACACTCGACCGATCGCCTGCATTGAGCGCGATGTCATTCGACAGTCTCCTCAGTGTGCGTCGGTGGCACAGTGGTTAGGACTCTTGCCGACCATGCACATGGTCTGGGTTTCGATCCCCTGCAGACGCACACCCGATATCTATGGTCGGCCTATGAAATTTGGGCTACCGATATCCATGCTGAAAATTCCATACTTGTACTGAAAATACAGTGTGGCATCAAGCTGTAATCAAAAATATATGTATATGTCTGTCCTATTCATCTCCATTCTCTTCATCATATTTGTTGAGCGATCGGTCCTTGGTTGGTTTGTTTCCAGAGATTCTTGGTGCTAATTCTTCCTGACCGACCGACCGGTCAGCCAGCCGCCCATTTGATCTTCATTATGGAGCCAGAGAGCCAGGGTGGTAGTTGTTGACAAATGTCTGAAACTGGTTGTTGGAAATGCTGTTCGTGACACGCTGGCCAATTTTCTGACCCATATAGGAGAACTAACTGGCTCAACATGTATGCTGAACAGAATGAGAATCTTGTTGATCATACTGAGGCGGATTGCTGGAGATTTCCAAACAGATATCAGATTGATGAAGTTGAAGTTTGCCCTTCCTGATTTTGGTTGGCTGGCTGGCTGGCTTTGACATCTACATCCGTTGTGACTGCCTGTGGTTGAACTGGTGCTTCCCGAATAAGTGAAGGAAGTGACCTCTTTCACATTCTTCGCGTTGATGTTGATTTGTGCTGGTTGTTGTAGTTGTTGTTGTTGTTGCTGTTCGTTGGTTATCCTCATCACCTCCTTCTCTTACTTCTGTATGTCCACCTGGAGTTCTGTCTTCGCTGTCAGCTTCTTCAGTCAGTTTGTTGCTTTTCGCCTTCCTGTAAGTCTTCTAGTTTCTGTGACATTAAACATAAGTCATTTGTGAAATTCAGATATTTCAGAGTCTTCTACCCGGTCCAGAGTATTCTTGTCTTCTCACTGTGTTGCTCAATACAGTCCACCACAATTAAGAATAGGTGATAACAGGCAGTCTTATCCTTCTCCTGTGTTCACTTCGAACACTTCTCTGAGTTTTCTGTTATGGATCACCTGACATGTGGTACTGTCATGTAGCTGTTGTAGGAAAACAATAACTGTCGTTAAATCCAGTTTCTGTCTGTTTCTTTTATACCAAGGCAGCAAAGATTCAGATAACCGAATTTCCTCTTGTTGCGTAAAATCGTAGATTATGATAGTGCACATAAATAAGTGTGAAGTATTCTTTAAAATTATTTACAGAAAATATTTTAACGAAATATAAGTTCTGACCCTTTGTAAACAGAAAGGTAGAGAAGGGAATATTCCCGACTGATTTACTTACTTTAGATGATACTGACGTATGCTGCAGTGTGTTCTGATGATTTTCTATTCTAAAGAATGAAAATTTCATTTGTTTTGATGTAGCGTTCTTCCCTTTTCACATAATCATACTATAAAACACAACAGGACCGTCCGGTGAATGACACTTCTGAAGTCTTCATAACTAACATTACGCATTTTGAATTTCCTCGCGTTACTACTTAGACTGCTGTGTAAATCTGTTGTATTTTCAGGAGCACCAAAATGCTCGTCTTTGCTGAACCCTTCATATCTTCTTCCATTCACAGATGTGTTTCTTAACTCTAGAAATTTTTGTCTGATTTGCTAATGAAACGGCCCAGTCATTTGCGTTTATCTCGCGTAAATTTCAATGGTTATAATCCCTGTGACTTTTATGTTTTCCATAAATATCAGCGTCTACATTTCACTATGCAGTCTAATACAACATTATCCGCGACTTCATTTGTAGATGAATTTATATTTCCAAAAATTTCTTTATTTTTGACAATGGTGTTCTTAGTATTTTATTCATATCTCTACTCTGTCTTTGGGATAAATGTAAGCAATTAAAGAGTTTTAATGTTTAAAGGTTTCTTAATGGTGTACGTAACGCTAAGAGATTGCACAGCTACTACTCGTATTATTTTATATTTAACACTTAATTTTAAAGGAAGGTAAGGTTTATTCCAAAAAAACCTATATGACCATAGGTATCAGAAAGCAGGAAATCAGAGTTCAGGTCTTTTTGTTGATTGACATTCGTCATTTGGTTTTGTAACTACAATCTAAGAGTTAAATGATTTACGAAGTGTAGCTTTATATTTATCCTTGTTCCTCCGAGTTTAATGGCGATAAAAAACATTTTTTTTCTTTTAATAAATGTATTTGTTTTCAAATGGAATCTTTAGACTACTTTGTTTCACCCAACACGACCCATAACTTAGATAACGTACTGAAATATATAACCTTTCAGAAAATGTAAGGTTGTTTAATAACTGATAACCTTTTTTGATTATTTTACACCTGCTGAAGAGAGAAGAGACTATTGCTGTAAACTATTTATTAAGCCATTCAGAAAATGTAGGAATTACCACTTCTAATAATCTTTCAACAAATAAGGTCAAAAAAGTAAGCTGATTTGACATTTCATTTATTTAAGTGTAAATTTTTCCTTCTTGTAATGCATATTTGGTATTTGGTGATGACCAAATCTACATACATGCCTACACAAGCTACTGAAAAGTTGATGTGCTTTGCACTACATAATAAGAAAATAAACTTTATGACGTACTGCAGCATTTTTTATTTCCTTCATCCAAAATGTTTGAAAAAACCGTCTGCGTCAACCTCGCTAACAACTAGAATTAAATTGATAAGATTGTGAAAATATGCTTCTTTGCAGTTAAAACAATTCCTGTTCACGTTATACTGTGTTAGCCTGAATGGCAGGAGTCATCTGGAGTGCCACAATAAACAGCATATTTATCAGACAAGCTCTTTTGATAAACTCTGAAAATCTAAACCTACATATTTCGGTGTTCAACCCCAATAACCTTACTACATTTATCACTCATTACTTAGCATCAAGTTAGATTTCAAAAATTTCACAAATAAGTTCAGAGAAGGGTGAATCCAACTTTATAACTTTAAAATGACTTTTCTTAGGAAGTAGAAATCAAAGTAATAGGCACTGAAATTACTAAGTATAAAAAATGTAGCTTGCACGCATTGGAAATAGTCATTTAATGAGTAATTTAATATTTGGCGAAACGGAGTTTTTACGCTCTGAGTCACTGTTTTAGGGCTCATATTTGTCACTAAGAACTTACAATTTAGTTGTTTACTTTTGGCAACTGATTCACAAACGTCTAGAAACAGACGTCTGCTACGAAAACCTTCTGCAAATAATAGTTGCAACATCAACTGAAAGCTACAATTTATGTTGCTTATAACACTAGGATATTGCTTAGTGAACCGTATGAAAGTAGATCACTTTGTATACACAGTTTTCGCGATTAAGCGAATTCGGTAGTTTAAACCCTTAGACTATTTAGTAGAATTAAAAGCTTTTAATTTAATATATATATATATATATATAATAAATATATATATATTATTCATCACGATTTCAATGCATTATTGAAAGTATTCGTTAAAATATACACACTTTAATCTGATTCACCTTTTTTATTCCAGTATACACAAATAAACATTTCTGCTTATATTCTTTAAGTTTATCAGGTCATCCATAGATTCGAAGTACCTGTTCTTATCTTAAATAACACGTTGGATGGTATTTTTAAATAAATACTAATCACGAAAGCTATTGCAGATGAATGGTATTAGGTGAAACTTTCGGAAAATGTCATTTGGAATTATCAGAGTCTAGTAAATCGGATTATAACTATATTATGTAATGAAAGTGGTCATCTAAAAAAATAAATGAATTTTCTACATGACGAAATATATCTTATCGATTGGTTTCTTTTTGAATTTTTCAACTTGATTTCAACTCACCGAAAATGTTGTTTGATTCAGGTTTGACTACAACTTAAAGTATTTATGAGAACTGCATCTTTATTGAGTATAGGTAGCCTTTAAATGTGGGAAGAAGTATGCTGTCATTTTGAAATATTTTTTGAGTATTTACAGAAAATTAAGGAAATTCACGAGTACTGACAGAAGAATTGTGTGCAGTTTATCGCCGTGTACCTGTTTTCTTTACATACGTTTGCACAAGAAGCCTTAAGAAGTCAGTAGCAGGGAAAACTCTAAACAAGACAAAGTTTATCAGGGAAAAGGCTATCTTCATTCATATTGATTTAAAAGGTGACAATATTGCAGAAATAATCAGTAGAAGATTGAATATGTCACTAACCAGAACCTATCCTGCAGCTAAGTTGGTACCCGTCTATCGGAAAACGTGCTATTTGGTGCAATCAAAAGTCAACAAATACTCTTCTTATGTCAACTCCAATTGCGTATACAAATTTACATTTATCCGCGGAATCAGTTACTTTGGAAGAACAGAAAGAAGGGCATCCCTCCGATTTTTTGAACATGTACCAAAAAGACCATATCTCAAGGAAACAAATGCTTTTAACAATGTCGTAGCTAGGCATCTCCTTGACACGGATCATGAGGTGGGTGGCGTCGCAAGATCGCTCAAAATTATCAGTAAGCAAAAGAGTTCAGTTCTCCTTAAGTTTGCCAAAGCAATCTCTATCCAGCGCTTGAAATCCGATTTATGCATTCAGAAAGAAGTGGTTATCAATCCTTCTTTGCCTTGGTAACTGGACGTTTTAATCCTCTCTTTCATCGGATTGCGCAATGCCAAAAGGTTGGATTGTAGATGAGTATTATTGTTTGGGATAAAGTGATCATTATTATTAGTAGTAGCACTGTATGCAGACATTGAGTTTTTGTTTAAAAATGAGCTCTGTGCAAGAACGTAACTGTTTCTGTAGATAAACTTAATAATGTCTTAGGGCTGTATGAGCACCTGATGAGAAGCCAACGGAAAAAAAAGTCTTTTTTGCAAAAACTGTTGTTCTTGCTTTATTCACAGCTGAATTTTTGCGAAGTAAAAATAATATCATACAGTCATGTTTAATCGTGTGAAACAATGTGATGGTGACTACGAGGTTGATATATTCTCGCCTATTTTCACTTTAGGAAATAAATATGAAGTAGGTTTTTATAAAGTAAACTTAAAGACCAGACGAAAAACTTTGGCATTTTGAGTGATATTAGTAAACACTGTATACTCTGTTCGAGATACTTCCTCCACTTTTTCACTGGTTTTAACTTCGACTTTGACTATATGATTTCAGTGTTTAAATTCTCATGAGGAATTTTTATAAGGTTTTACCCATGCAAATTTTACTACGCAATTACGAAGATTACAATTATTAAGCCGGCTGGGGATTCCTTTGACAAAATGGGTAGTAAATCACTTGTAAGCCCCTTAATGCTAAATTTCATGCAAGCAGATTTACATATTCGAAGCACTGTATGTCAGTTTCTCAAAGCCAACAACTTACTGAAACATGAAGTTATATCTTCATTTTTCTTTTCAAGTCTGTTCATCTAAACTGTTACTCCTGAGAAGCCAAGTGAAATGTGTGAGATTTTGTTGAAGAAATTCGAATCCAAAAAAACATCAGTAAAGTTCCAAACTGCGTTAGGTGTTACAAAATCCTGAGTGTAAGGCTTTAGCAATGCACTTCCGATAAATCATATATTAATTCGAAACTTGTGAAATGCTCAGTTCTGGGTGGAATTTCACCAAAGTTTATTTTGAAAACCGAAATTATTCAGATCCGAGTATGTGGTCTCTTCGATACTACAAATGGCAGTCACAAAATCAAGCACAGTAGCACGTTGCTGTATGCTGCTGATTGATTGATATGACTAGTATGGTACCACTCAAATCAACCAGTACTACTTGCTGGCCGTCTCGAGGTGATCTAAAAACTAGATAAGCGTTCCGCTCGTTTGGGACCAGTTGGATCAGAAGTGTACCTTGTTATCACAGGCCGCTGCGTTTTCTCACCTTTGTTGTTAGTGTAGTTATTATTATCAGTATGACTAAGCAAACAAACTGTCTGCACAATTTTATCATCCTACTGACAAATCATCATGACTAGTTTACATTTAATTTTTATTTGTAAAGTTGAATATGTACTAGAGTAAAGCCTGATGAAACCCAGTAATCTCATTTTATCTTACATTTTAAGGCGACTGCACGTTATATGTGCACCTAAATTATTACCTCTGATTCATTATTTCAATTTTTAGTCAAGTCACGTATTATTTCACAAATGACTGATATTGTAGGTTTAAGTCATTTTGATTTTCATGTGGATACTTAGGTCATGTTTATGAGTTAGTCATCTTCATCAAAATAGGAACACACTAATTCTAGTCAGCAGTTTTGTGAAAATAATAAAGCGCCTATGTTGACGGCAGTAATTTCATGGCAGTTTTTATTGCTCTGTCTAACCTGCTTAAGGGATAGACATTTATTTATTTTGTTTATTTGGTTATTCTATGTACCTTTCCCTTATTACTACAATTATTATTATTATTCTCACTGTGAATTATTTCCACTTGTCATTTTAAACCAAAAATTATTAATTTTTATTTTTACAACATTTAATTCTATCATATCAAATTTCACACCATGTTAAGTAACATTTTATATTTGCCTACTAATCCTATAATTATGTACCCCTTTCCAAAATCTATACACCTTATGTATTATTCTATATATGACATTAATTATTTTGCCACTTGACATTGAACTATGATTATAATCACAGATATTTTAATTGCATTTCATACTATTATTATTTCACGTATTCACACCTTTGACCTAATTGCCTAGCCGGATATAATTTCTTTATAAAACCATGTATATAAGATTGTACAGCCTGATAATAAATTCGTTAAAAAAAGAGTCTCTTCGCTGAATATTGTGTTCTTAATGCCTATGAATCAAACTATGTCATCTTGTCGTGCGTCAGTGACACAGTGGTAGAATGCTTGCCAACCACGCATGTGGTTTTGGGTTCGATTCCCGATAGACACACTCCTGGCTTAGAGAGCTAAGCCAGTAATAAGACTGGTAAAGGGGGAAGTTTGGAAATGACGTTAGCAACTTCATCCCTTGAAAATTCACACCACTGTCATTTAAACTCTAAAGATCTAACTTGAAGCCCTATGTTCCACTGGGAACGTATGGAAGTAAGAAAAGAAAAGATGTCATCCTATCAATGAACAAAGCAATTAAAATTTCAACTCAATAATATTCAGATTTGTTAGGTTCAGGCTATCGAGTGGTAGGAATCAGCTTATGCCTTATAGTGTGATACATCGTGTGGTCGGAGGACTGTAAAATTTCGTCGATTTTTTCTCACCTTAGTCTGGGTCAAGTCGCCAATCAGTCAGAATATTTATTTTTCACCTACCTTAGTCGAATCGCCTATGAATTGGAACAGTCTATTTGCAATGCTCTGGGCCGATTTTAAAGTAGCGAAAATTTTACGATAAGTGCTTGCGATCCCACTGCTTTCCTCGCCATCTCATCAAGCCAGTACGTACTTGCAAATTACGGCCTCTCTCAAAAACCTTCGATCTATTATGAAATCGTATATTGAATCAACAGAATCTCTGAAATCAAAACTGAGAACTGAAGCGCTTTTCTCCGATGGTGTCGTCAACAGTTTGAATATAGTACCCCGGATCAAATTCATAAATTTCATTCAAAAGCTTCAACAGAAAACACGTGCAAATTTTTATAAAACTCTTTCGAAATCTTCGACAAAGGCGAAACTATATGACGTATCCCCAGAAAATCCTGAGGAGTGTGTGTATAATCTGTCCAGTCTGAATTTAAGCCGCATTGAAATGGAAGCGCTTTCCCTTGGATTTAACTTTCATATCCCGAATAACTTTGTCAAAAGAACAGATGTCGTAGCTCAATTCGAAAACTTATTATATCAGCTGAATGATCTTACTCCAGTTGATAAAGACGAGAAGAGCTGGTTCAAATCTAAACTCGTCGACGTTGCAAATCAATACCTCAAATTACCGACGTCATTTTTCAAAATCCTCTCTGAAGAGCATCAAAAAGCATTGAAAGCTCTCAGAAATAATGACAAAATCGTAACTGCGACCTGACAGAGGCTCAGGAGTGGCGCTAATGGATAAAGATGACTAAATCTCAAGGATGAAAACTGTGCTCAATGACCCGTTGAGGTTTACAGTCGACGACTGTCAGAAAGACAAGACAGATGCAGCTGGAAAACGCATCGCAAATGTACTGAGAGATCTTTTTAAGAAGAAATTGGTTGAAAATAGCACGTACAATGAATTGAAACCCTGAAGGTCCCGTTTGCCATATACGTATGGCCTTTCAAAGACACACAAGAAAGAAGTCCCCCTAGACCTATACTTTCCATGATCAACTCGCCCCAACATAAGGTTGTCCGTTGGCTTGCGGAGAAATTGGAACCCATTTGCCGATGGCTAGCCGTGCACAGCATAAAAGACTCATTTCATTTTGCCGAAAGTGTGAATCACCTGAACGTTTCAAATAAGTTCATGGCGTCATCTGATGCAACCTACTTGTTCACAATGATCCCAATCAATGAAATAATTGAGATCTTTTGTAAACAGTCTGATCTTCTCCCACTACCAGAGTCAGAATTCAAACGCCTACTGCTAATATGTACCATGGGTGTACAATTCCAGTTTGACAACACTCTTTACCGATAAATAGATGGTGTAGCTATGTGCAGTCCATTTAGCCCTGTTTTAGCAGATATCTTCATGTCAAACCTCCAGAAAACAAAGTTGAAGCATGCAAAAGACCAAACAACTTCCTATCGTCGATATGTCGATGACACATTTGTAGTATGCAACATCGAAAGCCACGCCTCCTACCTACAACAACGCATATACAAATATTGTATTTACTATTATTATTATTATTATTTTATTGTTTCCTTCAATTCCTAGAGGAACATAGGGCTTCAGTCGTTCGTCTCCATTGCATTCGGTTCTCTGCTAGAGTCCTCACCTGGCTCCAAGTCTGCCCACACGTTTTCATCTCCTCTTCACATAACCTCCTCAAAGTCACCCTTGCACTGATGACCAACTCGCCGCTTCCCTTTCGGGTTCCACTCAAGGGCTTGTCTAGTGATGTCACTTGATAGTTTCCTCAGAGTGTGACCAATCCAATCCAACTTCGTTTCTTTCTGCCTATTTGTTCCACAATCGGTTCCTGGTTGGTTCGCTCATTGCCAAAGATCCCTGTTGCTGATTTTTCCTGGCCGGCCATCTGATCTTGAGTATTGAGCGAAGACAACAGTTAATGAAGGTCTGTAGTTTGTTTGAGGTGCTCTTTATGACGCGCTGGCCAAGTCTCTGATCCGTATAGCAGCACTGACTTCACATTGGAGTTGAAAATCCGGATCTTATTTTCGATGCTGAGTGCTGTTGACCTCCACACAGACTTGAGAGTAGTGAAAGCTTGCCTTGCTTTTCCGATTCTTGCTTTGATATCCACATCAGTTCCGCCTGCAGTTGAAACGATGCTTCCCAGGTAGGTAAAAGAGGTTGTTTCTTTCAGGTTCCTTCCATTCATGCTGATTGTTGTCTGTTGCTGTTGGTGGTGTTGGCCAGGAATCTTCATCACCTCTCTTTTATCTATGTTCATCTGAAGGCCTATCTTTGATGCTTCTTCTAACAACTTGTTGCTTTTCGCTTGCATATCTTCCAGTTTGTGGGTACTCAGACATATATCATCGGCGAAGTCCAGATCCCCCAAGTTTTTTGTGTGGGTCCATTTTATGCCTGTTTCCTCATTTCCCGCTGTTTGTCGCATTATTCAGTCTACTGCAATCAGGAAAATCATTGGCGATAGTAGGCAGCCTTGTCTGTCTCCTGTCTTCACTTCGAAGGATTCCGTAAGTTTCCCGTTGTGGATTACTTGGCATGCAGCATTGTCGTATAGCTGTTGGATGAGATGTATAATTGTCGGTGGCACCCCATAGTAGCGAAGTAGTTGCCAAAGCACCTCTCGATCGACACTATCGAAGGCCTTTACAAAGTCGATGAAGTTGAGATAGAGAGGTGACTGCTGTTCCAGGCTTTGTTCAATAATGATCCGTAATGTGGCGATCTGATCAATGCATGACTTGTTTCTCCTGAATCCAGCCTGTTCCGGTCGAAGTTTTTCATCCAGCGCATGTTTGATTCTCTGCAGGATGATGCGGCTTAGTATTTTGCTTGGGATGGACAGGAGCATAATTCCGCGCCAGTTCTTGCATTGACTTAAGTCTCCTTTCTTTGATAGTTTGAATTAGTATCCTTTCTTCCGATTCCCGGGTACTTTGCCTCCTTTCCACACCTTCTCCAGTAGTGGCGTCATCAAGTCCGCTGTTGCGTGTGGATCAGTTTTCAATGCTTCTGCTGGGATTCCATCTGGTCCTGCTGCTTTGACAGTTTTTAGCATCTTGATTGCCTTCAGGACTTCTGATTTCGTCGGGGGGTTGGTGTTCACTGGGAGCTCTGTCTCCGTCGTTGGTATTGTTGGGCGCGTTGTAGGTGGTGGTCGACTTAGGAGTCTTTCGAAGTGTTCAGCCCAGTGTTTCCATTGCTCCACTTCTTTCGTGAGTGACTTTCCATTGTCTTCCTTCACTGCCTTAATTTGTGTCAAAATTTTTCCCGATAGGTACCTAGTTGTTTGGTAGAGTGTTGCGAGGTCTCCTTTGCCTGCAGCTTGTTCTGCTTCACTTGCCATGGTTTCATAATACTTTCTTTTGTCTTCTCTGGCACTCTCCCTTACTCTTTTATTCAGTGTCTTGTAGTTTGCATTGAAATCCTGTTTTTGTTACTCGTCGGTGCACTGGATAATCTTTTGTTTCACCATCCTTCTCTCTTCTATTAGCCTCCAAGAGTCCGTAGTGAGCCACGGTTTGTCCTATCTCTTCTTTCTGCCTAGAACTTCCATGCAGGTTTGAATCCACACTGTCTTCAAGTTGTTTCAGTGCTTTTCAACTCTGGTCTCTTCGCTAGTGTTGATTTGTGTCTCGGCTTTGTCCTTTATGCTTGCAGTGAAGATGTCCTTTGTGTCCTGGTCCTGCAGTTTTTGAGTGTTGAACTTGCCTTGTGGTCTATCTGCAGCTCCTGTTTTTCTGGAAGCTTTTAATTTGATTTGGATTGTCCCTTGTACGAAATAGTGGTCTGAGCCAATGTCTGCTCCTCTTCTTACTTTGGTGTCCACAAGGCTGCGCCTCCACTTCCTTGAGATTGAGATGAAGTCAATTTGGTGTTTGGTTTGCCCATCTGGTGACACCCATGCAGCCTTGTGGATATGCTTGTGTTTGTATACGCTGCCACCAGTCACTAGTTCATTGAAGGCGCAGAAGTCGGCGAATAGTTCTCCGTTTTCATTCATTTCTCCGAGAGCTTCTCTACACATGATGAGTTCCCTTCCTGTGTTGTCTGATCCCAGTTTGGCGTTCATGTCTCCCATTAGTATTTTAATGTCACCAGCTGGAGCATTGTCCATTGTTGCCTGTAGTTGTCTGTAGAATTCTTCTTCCTTTTCGAGGTCTGCGTTGTTTGTCGGTGCATAGCATTGTATAACTGACACTCTCCTTCCTTTGGAGTTGAATCTGGCGGTTATTATCCTGGGCGAGATCGCCTCCCATTGCATCAGGGCCTTCGTTGCCGTTGGTGACATCATGATATTCACGTCCTCGGTGTGCATGTGGTTATGCTCTGGGTGACCGGAGTAGATCACTGACTCACCCGTTGACAATTTGGTGAGTCCATTCCCGTTCCATCTGCTTCCACAGATTCCCAGTACTTGAATTCTATATCTTTTCATTTCGTTTGCGATCTGGGCAGCTTTGCCAATCTCGTACATGGTGCGGACATTCCATGTCTCCACACAGACTTTTTCTTTCGGCGCAAGGAGATTCGTCGTGCTGAAGTTTCTGTAGCAGCTTTGTTTACAGGGTGGGGTTGCTAGGCTCACGCCTGAGAAGGGAAGAGAGAAAAGGTTAGTGTTGCGTGACCGCAGAGCCCAGGGGACAACTGCTTGAGGCCGGTCACACGAGGCCTGTTTTTGGTTGTTCTTTCTTGTTTGGTGTGTCTCAGTAGCATATTTATCACTTCTGCCCTGTGACACAGCAGCAGGAAGCGCGGTCGTTGTTAATCCGGGCCCCGACCGATCTGGCATGATATTTTGTGAGTTTGTTTGAGTCATAGTATTGGATTGGGTAGCTGCTTTTTGTCTAACCGCTATCCAAACAACCTTTCTGGCATGGTAGGACCTACAGGAACATAAGTTCCAGCCAGTGTAGCTCGTTGGGTCATTGCGATATGCAAGCCCGACCACCACGTCAAGGTAACAGCTATCGGTCGTGTTGTATTTACTATAGAATATTAGATGATGGAAAGTTCCATTTCCTTGACATCGCCATGCAACGCTTAGAAGATTGTTTTCTCCAGAGGTTAATTTACCGAAACCTGACATGGAATGGACAATATTTACATTTAATAGTTTTTGTCCAAATAGCTATAAACGAGCGCTAGTCAAGACTCTGTACTACAGGGCAAGGAGGATATGCTCTGCAGAGAAACAAGAGGAAGAATTTACGATTCTCGAAAAGGTGCTGAAAAACAACGGTTATCCTCAAAGATTCATTAACAAATATGGAAGATGTGAAGGCTCAAATACCAAACAAATCACAGTTGAACAAAAAGCCTGTCTTCATTCAACTAGATTTTAAAGGTGAAAACATCGCAGCAGTGGTCAACAGAAGACTAAGTACGCCACCAGCCAGAACCTACCCTGCAGCTAAGATGGTTCCCTTCCATCAAACGACATGCTCTTTGGCGAGGTCAAAAGTCGACAGACACCCTTCTCATGTTAACTCCAGTTGTGTATAAACATTTACGTGTATCTGCGGGAGCGGTTACGCTGGGAGAACAGAAAGAAGGGCACACCTCCGATTTTCTGAACATGTGCCGAAAAGCCTACGTCTCAAGGGAACAAACTCTTATAATAGCGCTATTACCAGACATCTCCTCGATACGGGTCATGAGGTGGAAATCGCGAAATCCTTTAAAATTATCAATAGACAAAGGAGCTCGATTCTTCTCAAGTTTGCCGAAGCAATTTCTATCAAACGCTTGAAACCAGATTTATGTATTCAGAAAGAAGCAGTTATTAGTCTTTCCTTGCCCTGGTAACTGGATGTCTTTATTCTCTCATTTGATTACGTAGTCTTTGGCTTTAACCTCACCTCCTTTTATAATTTGTAATTTTGCTTGTATTTGAATTTTTATTTGTTAACTTATATACATTAGAGTTAAGCCTGATGAGATCTAATTGAAAAAAATATTGTTCGCTTAAATGTGTTGTTCTAAATTTTGCTTGTCTCTTGTTTCTATGATTTGAGCTGAACTCAGTACATTGTTACTTTTTTTAGTCACTCTGCATCTTACGCAACTCTCGTCCTTATTACGTAACTCCTTTACCATTGTCTGCATACATTTATTTTGTTTAAACTTGAACTGCCTGTGTAAAAGCTATATAAGCTCAATTTTCTGAGAACTGGTCACTAATTGTGGAACATTATGTCAACTGGCATCATGTAAAATTTGCAAGTATGTTAAAACTTTTCTGTACATAAACCTCATAATTTATTCAGACTGTAAGCAGATGATGAGAAGCCAACGAAATAAATGATGGTACCATATTATTCTGCACAAACCACTGTTGTTCTTGCTTTATTCAAAAAAAAGAATATATAAAAATGATGTGTTTTTCTAGTAAGATTGTATCCTAGCCGTCACAGGCCAGTCCTTGTCTACTTTGATGTTTGCATGACTCAGTGAAGCAGAAGGTACCAGGGACGAATATGTGCACCTAGCATATCAGCTGGTTTGTTCATTGCGTTAGTATTATTATACCTAAGCATAAGTCCACTCGGTCATTCCAGCTATCAGCGAGATCACAACGTTAAAATCAGTTTCACACAGTTCACATGCAAAATAAAACCTCAAAACAAAGTGGGCATTAAATTACAGAAAACAAGTATTTGAGCAACACATTTCGAACAATTTGATTACACACGGACTTATCACAGGACTCTCGCCGACCATACACATGGTCAGGGGCTCAATCCACTGAAGACGCACAACCGATATCAATGGTCGGCCTGCAAAATTTGGGCTACTGATATCACATGCTGAAAATTCCATACCTGTACCGAAAATACAGTGTGGAATCAAGCTGTATAAAAAAATCTGAAAAAAATAATGAAATTAGTAAAGAGTTAAGAGGTGATAAATCAAACTTAGATCAAACTAAAAGCACACACTGAAGGTCAAAGTAACAATGACGATCACTAAACCAAATAAAAGAGTTAATAGTACGTCTACTCTTGTGTCAAAATAAAGTTTACCAAGGAAGGTTTAGTGTGATGACGAATTGTTTTTGAAGGCATAAAGTTGGTTTAAACTTCCTAATTGCTAGTGCCTCCACAGACGTTAGGATACCCCAAATACATTTTAAAGATAGGTTTAAAAGACGTGTAAATGTCAATTTTGTGTCCTGTCTCTATGCTATGTTTCGCAATAGAGGATCTAGGTCTCCTGTTCTCACAACTAATGAGTTCGGGGGATTATATTTGCTTCTGCAGCCAGCCCTTACTTGAAGAGACCGATGAGTCCTTCCTATTTTTGTATGGTAACATGTAATTTCATATTGGAAAATACAGTGGAATGTGACATCATTTTTCACATGTTCAAAGGGCTTAGATGGATATATGGGCTTCACATGCTAAATTATTATGATCTTAGCTGCATAAAAATTCCCTTTAAAAGGAAGGTTCAATCTTCGTCTAGTTGTCAAGCTGCAATGATCACTCAAAAAGGGTAGCTTGATGTACACGTCCTTCTTAGTGGTGAGTTGGTGAGTGGATCTTGGCATTCTGACTGCTTTATATCTCCTAATGAATTTGTTTGGATAATTATTATTGACCAGAGCTTACGTCAACTTTTTTTCTTCATCATCAAGTGTGTCTTTGGTGCATATTCGTTGGATTCTACTGAAGAGGAACCTTACTAAGGTTCTTTTGTACCTAAGGGGGCAAACACTGTGACAGTTAAGGTACTGTCCTGTCCAGTTAGGTTTTCTATAGATAGATCGTCTAAGTGATACATCAGATCATCGATCAAGCAATATATCTAGAAAAGATAAACAATCATCTAAACTTCATTTATTCGATTTAAAATTAAGGTGGCAGAACAGGGCTTTTCACTTATGATTACAATGTCGTCTCCATACCTTCTATAAAGTGGCACATTTACGATTAAATCTTTTGAAAAACTATCAGTGTACGACAAATAGATATCTGCTAAAAGGGGCCCTAACTGACTCCCCATGGTAACACCCTTGATCTGACGGGAAATGATTGCTCATAATCATATCAAGTCACTCAAGTTACTCATGTATGTAAATGAAGTAAAAAAGTTGTGCTAGTGACTTGGTATGATTATGAGTAATAGCTGGTGCTTGAAACGTCATCAGTTTATGTTAGTGTACAACACAGTGTGATTTATCAGAATAAGATCTTATCCGTAATGGAGTTATGCTCTACCACAGTGCCCAAGTTTTATACTTATATCAACTTTAGCTTTGAAGTTTCACTAGCAGTGGTGTTGCTTTATGGAGTGGAGTGGAGCCTCGCGCCCAACCTCCCCTCTTTGTCGGGATTATAAGGAAAGTAAAGGTGTACGCCGGCCGGACTCAAACCCCGGACCATATGCATGGTAGACCAGCACTCTACCGCTGAACCACCGACGCACAATACAAATCTTTTAAGAAATTCATACCATAAATTTAAATTTTAAATTTGATGGCATAATCTACAGACAAGTGGATGGCGTGGTACGATGGACTCCCCGTTAGATCCCATGTTAAATATCTTTTCAAATAAACTATAAAACGGTCCTTTAAACAATTTCATCAGAAAATTCCCATTTCACTACCGATGTATGGATGAATCATCCATCGTTTGTGAAGATGATTTAGACACGTTCTCAATAACAGATCAATTTAATGGGGTGCATTTAAATATTCAGTTCACATTTGAAGAAGAATTCCAAGGTGAAATTGCCTTTTCTGATGTTCTACTCACGAGAAGAGAATATTCTTGTAGAAAAAGACATTTGCAGACAGGACACTACACACATTCATTTAAAATAACCAGAGCTATTTGTGTACAGAAGAAACAGGCCCAGCTAGTCACTGTTGATACACTGGCCTGTTATCGATCCTATAAATTTATAAATTCTGTATTACTTTCCTTGGCTCATCTGACATTCAATTTAGTGTTATATTTATGCACATTATCACTCACAGATGCTCTTGAGGTATAATCTATGGATATTACTGATTCAATGTTGTTTAATCTACTTATTTTGTTGTTAACAATAATTTTTTGAATTATTATGGTCGTATAATTGCCGAACCTGATCAAAAGGTAATCAACACGAATATTCTTAGTTCAATAACCAGTCTTATTTTGAATTTTTAATAAGCATCTTCGGTCAATTAACTGTGCATAAAATACATAAACTTAGAGGTCGAGAAGTAAATTTCCCCCTGACGATGATACACTGAGTGCTACGATCATCATCATCGGTTGTTTATAAGTGTGGAAGCATGATTTTTAACCTTTTACTGTTCACAATGATCCCTATTTCCCGGACATCTGAATCCTCGATAACTAGCATTTAAGATCACTGTATTTTTACGCAATAGGGTATTTGAACTGACTCTACCTAACTACTATAGGTTGAGTTTGCTGACTATACTTTTATGCTCAAAAATAAAACATGCCTACGTGTAAGAATATTACACTCATTCGACATTAGTTTGTGTGAACTGATTGAGACTTAGTTTTAACGGAGAACTCTGCACAGAAGTGCACCAGTGTATATTACAACACCCCATTTAGTAAACAAAGGTAAACATAAAAGAGATTCAAAAGAACTATAATGAGCAGAAACGTACAAGAGAAAGAATAGTAACTTATAAAAATTGGGGTCGCGCTAAAATCACGAATTGGTAGAAGTTAGAATTCATGAGCCATTGAATCGGGTCCCAGTGGCTGAATGGTATACGAGCTTGCCTTGTAACCGGAAGGTCCTGGGTTCGAATCCCAGTGGGTGCGTACTGCCGATGATTCCCAAACTAGGATGAAACAGCTGTCCAGTACTCCCTGGTTTTCAATGTTTCTCTAACTGATATCAGTCCGTGATCAACTCGTAAAAAAATTTAAGGGTTTAATGGATACGTGAAATTACAGAGAGTGAATGTATCTGCGCCATTGAGAAAGATTTCAGGCTATTTCATTACTAACAGTCTCTAGCCACCGATTCTTAGGATCCCTACCAACGCAACCAGGCAATCTACACCTCATCTCTCCATGTGGTTGGATGAAATTAACTGTCAGAATCCTCATGAAATGATGCCAGATTTTTGTTCGACTGACCCGAACTCAACCCCATGTCGGCTAACATAACCCTCGTAGAAGGAGGAGTTGGCTTGGCACGCGTGACACATGTCTGAACCATCTCAATCTCTACTACTTGCTGAGTAAAAGTAAATAAAGACACATAGAAACAGAGACAATTACAAAATATCCATTTCAAATTGAGAGATTTAAAGAATGTTTTTATGACCTGAAGAACAGAATTGATGACGTAATGCAGTCAGTTATTACTCAATAACCCAGTACTGGGGGCTATGAGCCTTATTTAATGTAGGAGGGCTAATGAAACTACTAAGTTACCTAGGCTGAAGCGGACGAGGCGGAAAGATGATGTAATGGTAATTGAGAACTGTTTTTATGGGGTTGCGTTATCTGAGCTGGATAGTTAATTTGCAAATTACGTATATATACATAAATATTCACTAATTTACCTTACTTGAATCAACTGACATCTTATGCGATTACATTTCCACACATAACTTTTACATCCCGTTCTCTATATCTTATTTAAGAGATTTATTACTGCTATGCAATTGTGTTCATTTAACCATATTACATATTATCATGAGATGAAATGTCTTCATACGTTTTAGTAATTATTTATCTCTTCTTTTATAGATTCGATATCTGTCTTAACGTAATTAGTATTACAAATTCAACTGTCGCAAATTCATCTCGACATTCGTGTGGCCTGTATAGGTTAGATGATGGTAAACTGGCAAGATAATTTGTGCTAAAAAATGCTAAAATATAGTTCCATAATGCGAAGGCATAATACTTGTAAATGAAGAAAGTGAAGGATCTATTGATGTCGTGTAACAGTAAAAGGATAAATTTAATCAATGAAAAAATATCAAGGTTATATCGGAAATTCACGGAAAACACCCATCCAGACATGAATATAAGAACAACAAAGTTCAGCGAAGAGTCTCTTTTCAGCGAATTCATTCACCCAGCTGTACAATCGCATTTCTATATAATTATTTTGTGTGTGTATGTACGCTAGGGTTGTCAAACAAAAATGAAATAAAAATTAGTTATGGTTACTGTTTACGTCATCAAAATGTTTCTAAAATGTGATGAATATTCAAAATTGTAACTAGGGTAGTGAAGATTGGTAAGTATTGACAAAGGTTTCGTAATATGAAATAGGTTGTTAATGGAGAAACGTATACTTTGGATTACCGAGGCCTTTAATAATAATAATAATAATTTGCTTTATTCCAAAACAGTACTTGTGATACAGAATGGAATTCTCAGCATTTTTACTACAGTATTGCATCCAGTTAGTACATTATCAATAAATAGAATTCTACATAGATTGAGGAAACCGCAGTTCATTATTACAACAATACATTGGCATGTCAGTAGCAAAGGTAAAGCTGAAACAGTGTTTGAAGGTGTTAGAAAAGTGGGAGCTGTCTTATTAACTGGCGTAAGCGAGAGAAAGAGACAAAGCAGCACATAACGGAAAAAGAAGAGAGAGAAAAGGAAAAGAAAGAAAGAAAATGTTGTACCTATTGATGATGTGGGTTGGAAAGACGAGATCCAGTTGTACTACTGACTATTTAATGAATTATAGGTGTCACGCCTAATGCTTTCTTTATCACACAGAACACGAGCTAAGTAGGGTATGGTTGAGTTTTTGTACTTGCTGGTGCGAGCATATAGTTTTCTATATTGGCTTCTGGTTTTACCTGATGAGATGCAAGGGGAGAGTTGTGAGTGAAGAGGGTGGTGTGAGTTAGATAAAATGGATTTGGCCCATTTTTCACATGAGTCCATGTGCCTGTCAACCAGAATATTAACAAGCTGGTTAAGTGGCACGTTGCTTACCCTGCTAACAACATTTAACATCCTGCATAATATGTTATAGTCTTTCTTCAGTAGCCCGGGAAAAACTAAGGGGGAACAATAGAGAATAATAGGCAGGATGCGAGAATTAACGAATTGTAGGAGTAAGGGTTGGGTAATACCAGAATGTTTTAACTTCTTAATGTAGAAGGTAAGACGGAATATTTTCTTAGAAATCGCTAAGATATGAGACGACCAGGAGAGATCAGCAGATAGAATGACACCTAGGTATTTAATTTCCGATTTAGTTTCTATTTCAGTGCCGTCTATGTTGCATACCTCGTAAGAGCCAAACAGTTTGTTTAGGTCGGATTTATGCCTAAAGGTGAAATTGACTGTTTGGCATTTGGAGGGGTTTAGGGTAAGACCATTTTCCTTGAACCACTGGCTGATTTCTGACAGAAAGCCATTAAGTTTAGAGCAGTCGCTTTGACATTTGATAGGCAAAGATATAGACAGATCGTCAGCGTATTTGACAAAATTAATGTCATTTGAAGATGGTAAGTCATGTAGAAAGAAAGAAAAGAGAAGTGGGAAGAGTACAGCGCCTTGGGGGACTCCGGCTTCAGTGAGCCGGATAGAAAGCCCTGGCTTGTGCACACAGAAGAAACTTCTCCACCCCTTCCTTCCACCTTGAGTATAATTCCCAAATCTACGGCTTTGTTAATAATTTTTTTTAAAAATTTTGTATGGCACTTTAGTAACAATTTCTTCTCAACCAGCTCTGTGTTACTGGGATGTTCCAATAACAGTCTTTATATGAAGTTCTATTTTACGCAGTTCACCTCAGTGCAATGGGTTGTGATAGTGTTATCTATTTGAGAAAAACCAAAACACACTTGTTTTGCCACTAAACATATTATTTGGAAAGACAGTTTGAAAACCAGATTTTCATCTGTGTATAAAAAATACTTGGGCAGTTAGTTTCGCCAATAGTGCAGATACCACTCAATCCCTTTCCACGCTGTTGAGAATATCGTCTTCAAAATAGGCAGCCGATAAGAAAAATGCAACGACATTTTTTCTTGATAATTACGTTTTTGCATTAATGGGGAGATGTACCTTGGGAATTTTTATCTAAGGCGTTGAGTAATATTTACAACAAATATGCATAATAATATTTCTGCACTAAGCGTTAAAAAACAAACACTTTGTCTTGCAAAATAATAGTTGATTAGGAAATATATACGAGTAAATGCAAGAAGGAAAATCACTGTGATAACAGAGTAACAAAAGAAATTTGACAGTATGTGCATAATACCCATTCACTGGGAGGATGTTTCATCACAGAATTATGTGTATTGACCACATAAATGGGACTACAGACAGGATTTGAATTATTATATTACTATGTTAGTTACATGAAGACTTCGTTAGACTTGTTGAAAATTTTAATTCCCCTCATAAACCGCTTCAGTACTTATGGATGTTTCTACCAAATTTAGTTAGCAAAATAACTGACAAAATTTGCAAAAGATGTATTTTCAGGAAATTAATCGAACAATTTATAACCTACATTTAATTGAATTGGCATAATCGATGTCATAATCTGAAAAAAAGCAACATCTCCTTATACACTGCTGATATATCTGCATCAAAAAATGGCTAGCGAGAAGAGAGGAATACGCTGGATCAGCGATAACAAGATTTTAGAAGATCCGGACTTCGCATATAGCTTATGTCTAATGTCACAGAAACTAGAAGACTTACATGAAGGCGAAAAGCAACAAACTGACTGAAGAAGCTGACAGCGAAGACGGAACTCCAGCTGAACATACAGAAGTAAGAGAACGAGGTGATGAAGATAACCAACGAACAGCAACAACCAGCACAAATCAACATCAACGCGGAAAATGTGAAAAAGGTCACTTCTCTCATTATTTGGGAAGCACCAGTTCAACCACAGGCAGTCACAACGGATGTAGATGTCAAAGACAGCCAGCCATCAAACCAGACAGCCAGCCATCCAGAATCAGGAAGGGCAAGATTCAACTTCATCAATCTGAAATCTCTTTGGAAATCTCCACCACTCAGCCCCGGCGTGATCAACAAGATTCTCATTCTGTTCAACACACATGTTCAGCCAGTCAGTTCTCCTACAAGGGTCAGAAAATTGGCCAGTGTGTCAGGAACAGCATTTCCAACAACCAGTTTCAGACACTTGTCAACAGCTGCCACCCTCTCTGCCTCGCTCCATATTGAAGATCAAATGGGCGGCTGGCTGGCCGGTCGGTCAGGAAGAATTGGCACCAAGTATCTCTGGGAACAAACCAACCAAGGACCGATCACTCAACAAATATGATGGAGAAAATGCAGATGAATAGGACAGACATATACTGAGGAGACTGTCGAATGACATCGCGCTGAATGCAGGCGATCGGTCGAGTGTTACTCGAATAGGAAGTAACGAGTGGGTGGTCAGTGGGATGGTGACTTTGAGGAGATTGTGTGAGTTGTATGGGATGAGAGAATGTGGTCAATCTTGGGCTAGGCTGAAGACGGTAGCAGGAGATAGAATAGAGTGTTGATGTGTGGTTGGAGCCTTATGTTCCACTGGGAATCCAAGGGAATAATAATAATGCACGATACATTGTTGGAACAAATATTACAATTTTTCTTGCATAGTTATTTATGTATACTGGATAACAGAGAACATTCATGAATCATAAGTGAAGCAATAGGAAATGCAGAAAAGTAGTGGATATAAATGAGTGAAGGAAATTAAAAATTCAAAAGCTTGAAGCAAGGTTACTAAGCCCAGAAACAAACTTAAAACTTCCTTTATTTTGCTGTCTTGGTGGTAACAGATTGACTGCATTCCTTCTGTGTAATTTGTTCTGCCTAGCGCCGTCACTTTGCTATTTTTTGCACACTGAAGTAGTTCAAGAAATAAGTAAAATTTCGCCAGTAGCAAAGATTTGTTTTAATTAGTTTTGTTTTAATTAGTTCAAGGAATTTTAGAATGTCCTCGAAATGCAGAATAAAGGGACTGGAATTAACCGATATTCAGCTGGGCAATTAAAATACGTTAGGATAAATGTATGTAATTAGCTCATAATCTGATATCTTTTGAATAAATTGTCATTTTCAGTCCGCCTAGTAAGTTTCTTCAATCAATATTTGCAATATGCTCGCGGCTTCCCTTCGAAGTAAATTTACGAACAATACTTTTTGCGTTATTCCTTCAGTAATGTGTGTTAATTTTATATTTGTTCATTAATAATAAAACGAATCATATTTGAACTTTGTTTAATCATCGTTTCTAGGCAATGTAAACAATTATTTCCTTGAAACATAACTAACCTTAAATTACAATGGTCTCTTCAACTTCATTTCCATAAAGCAAATAATAACTTCGTTTAGACTTACTTTAATTTTATATTTGTAATGAGGAACAAGGTATTATCCACTACATGACTGCACTGGGGAAAAAGGGTTTTCTGTCTATCATCAAGTTCCACAGACATTAAGATGCTCTTATTGCATTCACTGACTGTACATTCAATACGTATATCTATATATGCATATTCACCCACTAAGGTGTGTAGTTTCTTGTCTCATCTGCTTTTCCTCGTATATATTACTAAAACACACATAGTTAAGCAACAGAAAAACAGTGTAATAATGTTACAGTAAAAATCCATTTTTATTTTCAGTGAAGTCGTTCATCAGACATTGTGTCCACGAAAACTTAGTAGAATGAATGGAACAATTCACAGTTATTTCCTGTCACTGTTTAAAATTTACTGAATAACCACAGGAACCAACGCAATTTGATAAAAAGCTTGGAACATATGAATGAAGAGAAAATTAATAAAAAAGAGTATCATTATGTAATCGAGGATGTCATTTAAACAGACACTGCGTGTACTGTCCTGGCACACTATTGTGGGGAGGGCTGTTTTTCGAACTTTTATACCTCTACTTATTTAATTATGTCTAAATAAATAGATTCAAGTGAAATATTCTGAAGATGTTTTATTGTGAATTTTTTTCCTAGCAACATAGCACTTTAATAAGACAAATGAATTACAGTGGGTTACATTCACGTGTTGTTTAAGCTGACTGCTATTTTCCTCTTGAATTATTAGAGCTGGGGGATGTAACAAATCCCTGTTCTTTAAAATTAATGTCTTATCCACTGAAGGCACTATTATGCTTATTTTTTATAGTGTCTCAATACATGTCGTCTTCTTAAAGCACCAGTGGATTTGATGAATATGATAATTTGAGTGTGATTACAGTCTGCTTTGCAGAGTAGGCGCCTACTAAATAATATTATATAGATGTCCTGAACAAAATATCTGTCAAGTATGTAGCTTATTGCAATTTGTTAATCAAGATTATGCGTTGAAATGCACGAAATGGGATATGAGAAAGTTTGTTAGATTATGGTAGGTGTATCCTAAATCACTCTTTGATTTTAATGTTCAAACCTATGGAATACGATGTTAACCTAACAGAACTGAACCTTTACGAATGTTTATATTATAAGGAAGAAGCGTAGAAAGAAAACACTTCAAACTTAGGCACTCCCTTAACGAAGTTTATGAAACAGCGGATCAGTAAGTTCGTTAGGCAGCAGAAATAAGGAGCAGGTTTTCCGTGTAGCAGATGATTTCATCCAGTTGCTTAAGTTAAAAAAGTTGGAGTGGGACTTGAGTGAAAATACAGTCAGCCATATATCCACTGGAAGTTAAATCCATAACTATTATTAAAAACCGCAAACGTCTCAAATAACAACAGAAACCATTATCTTTAAGTGAGATAAATTCTGAATAACAGTAAGTGTACAGTAAGTGCACTGGTGGTTCACCAACCACGCACGTGGTACGAGTCCTGTTTCAAGGCCGATCTACTCTTAAATATCCCCTTAGTTGGTAGTAAGTCAGGCAAATATGGAAGGTTGGGCATCAGGCAAACAATCCCACCCAGTAAAAATAACATCATCGCTACTGAAATTTCGACGATTAAATTTGAATTCATATGCTGCACTAGGAACTCAGAAGAGTGAAACAAATACACAATGATCCAATTTAGTATATAAAACACTTTAGGCATTTATGTTAAATATTGTTTTGTAGGCAGCTAAAGGGGTATGTATTTACGAATCAAGTGGACTGTGTTACTATACTTTATGTCGTCAACAAACCTCAAAATGCATTCTGGAAAGCAGTCACATTTTCGGTCAAGATATGAATGGGTTAATTGAAAATCGTTCACTTTTCTGCTACAAAACGGCTTCAGTTAATAACTGCGATGTGAAGTGAGAGTTTGGAATTGCCGACGGCAAGAGCAAAGAATATCTATCACAGCCAAATAACCTTGAACCAGTCAATCAGGTCACCTAACATTACAAAAGGGTGCTTTCCATAGACCTAGTTGTAAGTTTCCTCCTGATTTAGGGTACGGTTTACAGTTGACGTTAGTGTAGCTTTAGGGTTAGAATAGGTTTTCGATTAGAGTATGATTAGATTTGCTTTAAATTTACGATTAGGATTAGGGGCGAAATTCCAACAAAGATTATGGATAGCATCCATCTGCAATGTTGAGCATTGTGGCTATCATCACCAGGACTAGTGTACTCTAAATTTAGCACTCATACAAATTCGATTGAAGGATTTCGGGTATATCAAAAAACGGATTAGAATGGCATATGTCAACAACCACTTCAACTAAATAAGGAGATCCGTTTTCTCAGCACACTGGAGGTATGTACACTGAATAATTCATTTTCTGATATATATATATATCTCCTGTTACCATACTTTTTATACTAAAACACCGCATTTCACCTATAGGAGTCTAATTTGTTGATTCAAGGTCATCTGACTGTGCCTTGTATTATTTACTCTTGCCAAATGTCCTTCTTTCCTTATCGCCTAATGTATTCATTCATAGCAATTGCATTTGAAAACAATTCCAGTTCCAGCTGTTTGAATTTTGTGTGTTGGAAGTTTACACCCTGTCACGATCAAGACACTCCCCTAATGTGGAAAATGAATTTTTCAGATGTCATGCATATATTACTGTTTTAGATTGCTAAAATAATACTGCTCACTATTCTTGAGTTAAATGAATCGAATCTCAAGAAAATGCAATATAGTACATTGATTTCTTTTTGAGAAAATCAAATAGGCTAAACACCGATACTCATATAATGTGCTGTTTATTCCATATTATGGAAAAACTGAAAATAGCAAATAGGTGCAAAAAAAGCAACTGAAAAGCTAAGACTTGTTGTAACAGTATTTGTTTCAACAATGTTGATTTCGGACATTACATTGGATAAAAATAATTGTTCTCTTTTGTCAGTAATTATATTTCTGTCCAGTTGCTACACTTCCAAATACAATTATTTTGGTTCAGATGAAGTTTCACATCAAGTTCCTTTTTGTTGTTTTTCATATTTTCTATAGTTTGGTTTGTGAGGGTTAGTTTTGTTATTACGAGTTGATCACGGACTGATAACAGTTAGAGAACCACTGAAAACCAGGGAGTACTGGACAGCTTTTTCATCCTAGTTTGGGAATCATCTGCAGTACGCACCCACTGGGGCTAGAAACCACGACCTTCCGGTTACAAGGCAAGCTCGTATAACATTCAGCCACTGGGACCCGATTCAATGGCTCATGAAATTTATATGACCAACAAAATACGAAATCCTATGCAATAGAATTTCGCATTATTAATTACATTTTAACACAAATATTTTTATTCGTTTATTCCTCTCTTGGGTTCCGGGTTCAACAACATATCTACACTCTATTCTATCTCCTACTGCCCTCTTTATCCGAGCCCAAGGTTGACCACATTGTCTCATCCCATCAAACTCACACAATCTCCTCAAAGTCACCATCCCACTGATCACCAACCCGTTGCTTCCCGTTCCGGTAACACTCAACCGATCGCCTGCATTGAGCGCGATGTCACTCGACAGTCTCCTCAGTATATGTCTGTCCTATTCATCTCTATTTTCTCCATCATATTTGCTGAGCGATCGGTTATTGGTTGGTTCGTTCCCAGAGATTCTTGGTGCTTATTCTTTTTGACCGACCGGCCAGCCAGCCGCCTATTCGATCTTCACTATTGAGACAGACAGCGAGGGTGGCAGCTGTTGACAAATGTCTGAAACTGGTTGTTGGAAATGCTGTTCGTGACACACTGGCCAATTTTCTGGTCCATATAGGAGAAGTGACTGGCTCAACATGTGTGCTGAACAGAATGAGAATCTTGTTGATCATTCTGAGGCGGAGTGCTGGAGATTTGAAAACAGATTTCAGATTGATGAAGTTGAATTTGCCCTTCCTGATTCTGGCTGTCTGGCTGGTTGGATGAATGGATGGATGGATAGCTGACTGTCTGGCTGGCTTTGACATCTACATCCGTTGTGACTGCCTGTGGTTGAACTGGTGCTTCCCAAATAAGTGAAGGAAGTGACTTCTTTCACATTCCTCACGTTGATGTTGATTTGTGCTGGTTGTTGTTGTTGTTGCTGCTGTTCGTTGGTTATCTTCATCACCTTGGTCTCTTACTTCTGTATGTTCACCTGGAGTTCTGTCTTCTCTGGCAGCTTCTTCGGCCAGTTTGTTGCTTTTCTCTTTCCTGTAAGTCTTCTAGTTTCTGTGACATTAGACATAAGTTATATGCGAAGTCCAGATCTTCTAAAATCTTGTTATCACTGATTTAGCGTATTCTCCTCTCCTCACTCCCGACAATCTGACGCATAATCCAGTCCACCACAATTAGGAATATCATCGGTGATAATAGACTGCCTTGTTTTTCTCCTACATCCACTTCGAACGCCTCGATCTGTTTTCTGTTGTGGATCACACGACATGTGGCGTTGTCATATAACACTTGAATGAGGTTGATAAAGAATTGAGGTACGCCGTAGTGTTGAAATAGTTTCCAGATTACTTCTCGATCAACGGTGTCTGTCGAAGGCCTTCTCGAAGTTGATGAAGTTCAGGTTGAGAGAGGTTAAACTGCCACTTCATGCTTTGTTCTATGATGACGATGCGTAGAGTTGCAGTTCGATCAGCACAAGATTTGACTTTCTTGAATGCAGCTTGTTCTAGCACGCTGGTGGTGTTCTGTATCAAGTGCATCTTTTATTTTCTCCAGGATGATGTGTCCTAGTAGTCCACTCGGTGTGGACTGGATCATTATTGCACACCAGTTCTTGCAGACAGGCCTCAGTCACCCGTATCTGGTAGTTTGAAAAGGTGGCCTTTCTTCCAATCGGTAGGTTCCTTTCCTTCTCTCAAAACCATTGCAATAATGGCGTGAGCACATATGCTGTAGTCTCTGTGTTCCTTTTTAGTGGTTTGGGGGAATTCCGTCTGATCCTGCCGCGTTCCCGACCAGTGTTCAGTATCTTGATCGCACTTATGATTCCTGCTTTCGTTAGAGAATTGGCGCCCACTGGCATGCATTTCTGTGCATGCTTTCAGTGGTGATGTATTTCTGGGCACGTTGCATATGACGCTCTATTCAAGAGTCCTCTAAAGTGGCCAGCCCGTTGTTTCACTTGTTTCTCCTCCTTGGTAATCAACTTCCCTTGAGCATCTTCGTTTGGTTTCATCATCTGTGTTGATCTCTTCTTGGATAGAGACTTGGTTATCTCATACAGTGTCCTGATGTCTCATTTGCCTGCACCCAGCCTGTTCTGCTTCAGTTTCCGGCCAGTGTTTCGGAGAATTACCGTCGTCTGTCTCTCCTAGCACTCTTCTTCACGTCTCTATTCAGCGCAGTGTACACTGAACTCAGCTTCGCCTTCTGTTGTCCATCTCCGCATTGAGTCATCTTCTCTTTCATAATCCCACTCTCCTTTCCTCGATTAGATTCCAGGTGGGTGTCCGTTGACAGCCATTCCTTGCCCTGTCTCTCCCTTCTTCCTAGAACAGCTGTACACGTGTCCTTGAACATCGCCATCAAAGAGTTAGTTCCAATGTTCTTACACACCGGTTTCCTCAGTGATACCACTTAGTGTTTCCGACTATGTTCTGATCTGATCTGTAGTGAAGGCATCCCTTGTGGTTTTGTCCTTCAGTCTATGAATGTTGAACTCGAACTATGGTACATCTCCATTTGTTTTCAGGGGTTTCAGCTTCACCTCGAAGTTTCCTTGAACTAGATGATGGCGTGGATGAGCCCACATGTGCTCCTCTTCTTGACATCGTATCCATCAGACTGTCCACGGCTCCACTTCCTTGAGCGGCATTCAGATGAAATCTATCTGATTTGTGGTGTGTCCGTCAGGCGAAATCCATGTCACTGGCCTCGTGTATATCCTTGTGCTTGTACACGCTGCCTCCAATTACCAAATCGCTGAGAGCGCAGAAGTCTGCGAATAATTCTCCGTTGTAATTCATTTCGCCGAGCGAGAGTCTCTCGACTCATGATGAGTTCTCCTCCTGTGTTGGTGTTTCCTCGCAGTTTGGCTTGCATTCACATCGCCCATGAGAGTTTTTGATGTCATCATGTTGGATGTTGTCCCTTACAGTTTGTAGTTGTCTATAAAAATCTTCCTTCTTGTCTTGTTCCACGTTGTTCTTAGCACTATGTGTGGCATTGCATGGTAATTGTATCCTTCCTTCCTTCCTCCATTTTGACTTGAATCTTGCTGTCATGATGAAACTGGTTCTCACTGCATAAGAACTTTGGTTGCCACTGGTGACATCATGATAGCCACTCCCTGCTTCAGTCTGCTCGTGGTTGTCGTCTGGCTGTCAGAATTGGATTATTCACCTTCTAGTGAACAATTTAATTGCGTTAGCGGTTCAGAGGTAGGGCGCTTGCCAACCAAGAACCTGATCTGGTGTTCTGTTCTCGCCGACGAACTCTTAAACCTGTTTTAGCAGGTAATAAGCTCGATAAAGTGGGGAAGTTTGGAGTGAGGTCGGCAACTCCATCCTGTGAAAAAAACCACTCGTTTAAATCCCTATGTTCAACGGGGAACGCGAAGGAATAGATTGATGGATAGACAGATTGACTGATAGACAAAATGTAGAGAGTCAGACAGAGAAATAAGTAGACATACCGACTGACAGCTAAATAGACAGATAGAATGATAGACATAAAGATAGATATTCAGACAGGCGTACATACATACATACGTGGACAGATATATGGATACTCAGACATATATAATAATAGGAAGATAGCAACATAGATACATTTATAGACAGATACATATATATGTAGATAGATACATAATGGATCCTTACATAGATAGGTAGATATATCAGTAGGTAGATATCTAGACAGATAGATACTTAGTTAGCTGGATACTTATACTGATACATACTTATTTAGATACATACATAAGTAGATAGATGCATGAATAGATAGATACGTAAATAAATAGATACATAGATAGATTAATACTAAACATAAACACAGAAATATACATAGACTGATAAGTAGAATGTTACATGGATAGATACATATTTAGATACATAGACAGATATATAGATAGTTAAATGCATAGATAGATAAATAGATGGACACAGTGATAAATACACAGATAGATAGATATTTCGTGAGCGATTTTAAAAGATGTTATTCGTAGAAAGACTAAATATGGATCGGGTATCACTGAGCAGGCACTTTATGAAAAATCATAAATCAATTGATATGCCTTATATAGGTCTTCATATTTACGCGGAACTAAGGTCATCTAACGAAAATGCTAGGGATGTATAACGCCTTCGTAGCTTTCACTAACTTTCTAAGATTAAAAACCCCTACTTTTTCAGATGATTTGTGTCCAGTGGCAGTTCTGGGGCTGTTGGTGATATTTCTGGACGGATGGCAGATGGTGGTTGATTCAAGGGTTTCTCTTGTCCCATCTCCTTTTTAACTAGATTTCCTTTTGCTAGCTTTCATTGGTTCTAGTCTTTATTGATCGCTTCCTGGATAGAGACTTGTTTGTTTGATATAGTGTTGTGAGGTCTCTTTAACCTGGTTGTGCTTCAGTTATTAGTGTGTTGGTAAAGTGTCTTTTGTCTTTAATAACACTGTTCTTTACTCCTTTGTTCAGCGTTCTGTATGTTCTAGTCAGTTTCTTCTTTCGTTGTCCACCTCCATGCTGTCGCGTCTTCTGCTTCGCAGTCCTCCTCCTCCTTTACTAATTTCCATACGTCCACATAGACCCATTCCTCCTCATGCATCTTCTGCCTTCCTCAAACGACTCTATAGGGTTTTTATCCAAAGTTCTTTCACATAATTTACGCTTTCATTCTCGGTGATGTTGCTTATTGCCTTCAGCGTTTTACCGATGACTGGGGCGAAAGTGTTGTTTTTGACTCCGTCCCTCAGTTTTTGAGAGTTGAACCCGAATTCTAGTCTGTCTACTATTAGTCATCATGATCTGACACCAGTTAGAGAACCACTGGAAAACCTGGGAGTACTGGACAGCTGTTTCATCCTAGTTTGGGACTCTTCATCAGTACGCACCCACTGGGGTTCGAACCCAGGACCTTCTGGTTACAAGGCGAGCTAGCTCGTAGACCATTCAGCCACTGGGACCCGATCCAATGGCCCATGAATTCTAACTTCTGCCAATTCACAACTATTTCTTCGATGGTTTTCAACTTGATCTTCTAGGTTCCTCGAAATAAATAGTAACCTGAACCTAATTCTGTTCTTCTTCTCAATCTTTTTTCCAGCAGGCTGCCTCTCACGTTCCCTAAGATGTGAATGAAATCAAGTCGGTCTGCTTTTCAGTATACTTACCTAGCGAAACCCACGTCTCTCTGGATATCGTTTTGTCTGTACACGCTGCTGCCAATCACCAAATCATTGAAGGCGCAAAAGTTTGCAAAAGGTTCACCGTTATCATTCATTTTGCTCGATCCATGATGAGTTTTTTTCCCGTGTTGGCACCCACTGATATCTTCGCACTTACATCACCTATTAAGAATTTTATGTCGCCATTTGGTGTCTTGTCCATTACTGTTTGAAACTGTCAGTAAACGTTTTACTTATTTTCTTTTTCTGTGTTGTTTATATGTGTGTAGCATTGCACTGTTTTAACTTTCCTACCTTTTGAATTGAATCTTGCTGTGATTATCATGGATGTGATTGGTTCCCACTTCATAAGAGCTTTGGGTGTTGTTGATAATGTCATAATAGCCACTCCCTCAGTGTGCTTGAGATTGTCGTCTGTGTGACCGGAGAAGACTATTTACCCTCTAGTGAACACTTTGGAGAGTCCATTTCCATCCCATCAGCACTTCTCTGCTATATCTTCTCACTTCTTTGGCAACCTCGTCAGCCTTTGAATCGTTGGTTTTAGATGGTTGGAGGGAATCGGCAGGAAGCCTTGGACCCAGTTTCGTGCTAGCTGGCACTCACCAGTCAGCAAGGCGTATCTGCAAACTTGAAGGAACTTATGTGCCTTTTGGGGTTCGAACCCGCTTTACCCAGTGCTGCAGTCAGAGACGTTGCCACTGAGCTATTCGGACTAGCGGTTGACCTCCTGTAGGACTGTGTGGGCTATTTTTGATTGGACACTAGTCAGTAACTGGTGTAATGTGTCCAGTTCTATCTTTGGTGCCAGACTGAATCCTATCAATCAATCTGACGATGTGGTCACCAGGCCTTCCCAATTTCGTACATTGTTCAAACATTCCACATCGCAACGCTTTATTTTGAGAGAAGATACACTGGCTGACTGGCTTTCCCCAACCTTTTGTTTTGAAAAATTATCTTCAGTAAAAGCTAAGTAGTGATGACTTACTACTTATTATCAAGCATTGATATATAGGCAGCTATAATACTGCCCAGCACCACAATGCGAGATATTTTGGGTTATGATTATTAATACAATGAAAATGCTACCTTACTCATAAAAATTAAAATATCAAGTATCTAGACCAAATTCACTTATCAGAACACATAGGTGACTAGTAAAACTGTGCAATAAGCCAAATGAACAAGTTCACCTTAGCCACTAGCTCATTAAGCTAACAGCTGCGATGACTGCGATAACCTTTCAGGGGGGAGAAATGTTACAACTTCCAAAAATGGGTTACAGAATAGTAAGTTCTAATAGAAACCCATTACACTAGGAATGAACTGATCGCATGCACAGTGATGATTTCTCAACATATTGGCTGTATTTTTATTGAATGAAACAAAATAATTGCGACTAATTCCAGAAAAATAGTGAATATAAGGTTAAAATATTGTGTGGTGCTTTGACAGGGAAACTGAACCAATAGTATATTTGCTTGCATTTGACCTGAAGAATATTGAATGAAAATGTTTAAGCATTTATTCACATTAGTCCCAAAGCATGTAGGAATTATTCTGCTTTTTCCCACTGGATATAAGAAGATTAAGTGTAATCCGTAAACATGAATAGGAAATTAATGGCTCTGTTTTAAGCCGTTATTAGGCTTCACTAAAATAGTATAGTGTGAAGTGTTGAAATGGATCGGGAGGTAGCACGTTTCGAATTTAAATTGCACGTTTTTTTGTCACTCCTCAACAAAACGTTCACTGTAATACTGAGACTGACTTTTGTGATTATCACTAAAAGCATCGTTGAAATGAGTGTTACGAATGGTTCTTAAAGCAAATAAACTGTTTTAAACAAATGATAAATAATATGCAAATTATACTTTTCAGGATTATTACTAAAAATACAACGTATATAGCTTTCAAACGTGCTTACCACTGCAATCGGCAATTACTAAAATTGTGTGGTAATCTTCAGAGGATAATTACATACTCTTCATCTACAATAGAGCTCAGCAAAACTCTCATTGACTTAACTATTGGGTCTCATGAATTGGTGAGTAAAAACTAGACAAGTATCTAGCGGTCGTCTTGTAAATCCTGTAGCGGCCCAAGGCAGTATTTAACCTTCAGTCACCATGCGTTACATAGATATCAATAAATCAACCTTAGCCTATTTCAGATACTTTCCACGTACCAAAAATAATGAATAAAAATAGGTATTTGCTGCATTTGGCTTTTATCTAAGAGCAATATTCAGTTGAGCGGTAGAAACTGACGTGTGATTTTCTGGTAACGATACTAATTAGCCCCTTAGCAGTTCAAATAAACAGTGGTATCGATATTCTAAGGCATTAAGAATGTATTTCAGTGGATTGAGTATCAAGAATCTTCTTACTAAGTCGTTTTGTTATCTTTATTCATATATGCTAGTGTTTCACAGTCAACTGATAACGTTGATTTTTTAAACAAGGAATACGAACACCTTCATGTTCATCGGGTATGTTGCGGAGTTTTTCGCTCAGTTTGTTCGACAGTTAGTAACTGGTTGTTCCAATAAAACACGTTTATCCTTAAGAATATTTCTTTCAGGTTAGAAGGCAGTAGAATAGTTGGTCCTGAAAGAAACTATAATACAAACTTTCTAAGCAGTCCACGAATAATAGTTAAGCTTCGCTGAGGATTCAGGTACCTCTAGCCAACGAATCCCGAATAGGACGGAATGTACATTCCGGATTTCATTGTTAGGCACCAACAACCAAACAATAAGTGCTTACTTTGCTAGCTTCATAAACGGCACCTTTTTGGAGTAGAGAGTAATGCAACCAACCCTACATTGAACTGTATAGATTAAATGACCACCAAGTGGTCAGTCCTGGACAACTAAACTCGCATTACATGGAAACAGATTTGCAGATACTGTTGTCTATGCTTGTAAGAGGACTAACTGGATTGTATGACAGAAGGTGTGTTTTAGCAGTCCGCAACTTTTCTTTCCGACATCACTTCACTGACGGTGACATAAATAATACGCTATTCGTTATCAGTCATAATTCGGTAACACTGACAATGGTTGACATATTACTTACTATGCCTGGTCCAACCAACCAATCTCCTTCTGAAACTTTACTACTCAACAACTCTAAAATCTCCTTAAATTTTTGCCTGTCAGTTACAGATTTCGCGGAATAACTATTATTGATATTAATGTCTCAAGGAAATAATAGGCAGTTCAACGAAAAAAAATTTTCTTTATCGACGAAATCATCCTCAGAGGCTGTACAGTCGCAATTATGTTGACCAAAAATGTATGGTAGTCCATAAGTGAGTAATAGGGGGGGGGGGGGAAATAATTGATACAATCAATCAGAAGCGGCTTCAAAAATAAAAAATGAAGTTGCAAATTACGTAATACTTAACAGCACAAAGGAAGAAAGCGTTAGAAATTTGATAAGGTTAAACTTGTTATTGAGTGAGAAGCAAGGTAGTTGAGTGTAAATTAAACAAGTTTGAAGAGGATGAAAAAATGTACAAAAGAAATATATGGGAGTGATAATAATGAATTAATTATTAAAGTAAAAGCAAACTAATCATTAGAAATAAAAATTACTGGGAACGACTAATCAAGAGGTTAAGACCATGGTAGAATAAAAGACTGGACAAACATTTTCTGTATACAGAGTTCGGGATTGTATTAATGAAATGCCAACGCCTCCATCATAAAAACTGCCCAAAACAAACGCCCTCTGCACCATTTGGTCTCACCTTGTAGATAATCGTGAAAGACGACTCCGGTAGAACTGTGTGACTTGAGTTCACCAAGTGCTCCAAAATTGAGCTAGCAATTGTCTTGCATTGTCAATTTGCTAACTATGCCGAATAATGTTCAGAGATGCTTTTGGGAAGTGTGCAGCCGATATAGCTAGCTCCACAGGAAGAAGTGAATTTATAAACACACACCGAAGTCCAAGGCACTTTATCCTCCACATATCAATTGATAATTTGTCGGCTGTAGCAACTGATCAGAAGTTCAGCCGAAAAGGAGGCTCTTCTCAGTGATCCGGATAAGCGGTTCTTCAGAATCTCAGCTGCGGTATCACCTTTAAATTCAACGTGCATGAATAGCAATTTCTTTGGTACCATCTGGGTTCTTTCGGGTGTTTGCATTACTTTCAAGTTTTTCTCAATGAATCTTGATGGATATCTATTTTCCATGAGGAATTTTCTGAATCCCTCCCCTTCACCATCGATTGTATCGCTGGTACATATTTGATTGAACACAAATGTTTCTAATGTGATGCACCTTTCTGAGAATAATTCATTTATTAACGGGTATACAGAATTCATCATATCTCGTTACCACTTTTTATCATTTAATTAATTCATTATTTCACTGGTAAATTAATTAATTTAATTAAAAATGAAGAATCAGAAGACGGAGGAAAAGTTATTCATCCAAATGAAAAAGGGATTAATTGTTAATACGCATGGTGACACATTGTATGCAAATGTTTTCAAGAATAATAAGAATGTATGATGCAGGATAAAACAGATTCATTTTGTCTCGTCGATGTCGTTTCAACTCCTTACAACCTGACCTATGAAATCTAATAGTTTACTATAATTTAAATATTCTTTAGTCCACAAAAGAGACAAATATCGAACAACAATTAAGAATAATCATGGCAAATAGATGCTTCATAATTATAAGTTAGTTAGCAATTAAGTATGCAGTGCAACTGGAGTTTCTTGAAAAGTGTAAAGGACAAAGAGATCTCAGCAAGATACTGAAGGCTAAATATATAAGATTATGTTAGTCATTTGAAAGTCCTAATAAACAAAATGAAATGATCAAAAATCTAATGAGTTGATCCTGTTTAGTTAGATTTTAGACATATAAAACGAAAGGTTAACGAAGGGATGAAAGTAACTAATTCGCAGTGAAAAGAGATTTACATTTTTGAAAAGATCGTGTAGTCAGTCAAAGCTGAATTTTCAAGGACAGAAAGATATGCTACAGATACATTTTGAATACACAAATCAGAACTTAAATGTTCGGCAGCGATGGCGAATAGCAGCAGTTATTTTTCTTGCGCACCTTTGTGAACTTATATGACAGAGTAGTTTGAATATACATTATTAAGAATCAGGTGAAAATCTGTGCAAACTGAACAACATTGAAGAATAAATGTCATATAAATGATTTCATTCTAAAAAGAATAGGATTGAATCGAAGTTTTTGAAATATCGCATTTACCAAATCCTTGTGGAGTACGTAACAATATGATTGTACACTTTTTAGTTAGATGTTGAAAGTAGAGACATTGTTCATGACTTTTGTTTTAAACGATTCAAGTTGGAATATAGATAACTTCCGAGTGCAATCTGAAATACAGTGTACTGTTGGTCGCTTCATCTCCTCACTGGTCTATACTGTCTACTTGCTTCACTCAAAACCGTGTTTATACTTTGGATTTTTGCAGGAACCTCTTATTCTCATCCGAAGACTATTCCGCAACCGGTACACAGCTTCTACCAGTAGACACGACTCCAGCAGTGAACGCTTCTGTGGATTATATTAATAATTTGTAGCCATGGACTTTAACTGTATGTCCAAGTAACCTGGTAATTAATATAACTCAGTAATGTATTTTTTATAATATACTGTTACACTATCATCTCATTAACTTGAATTTTTATTCACATACTTGTTATGTTATTTAGCTCGCTAGACAGTCCCCCACACGTTTGATTTCAATATGAGAATAATCAGAAACGCCGGAACATCTGAAACAGCATGCAGGGATATTAAAGTCAAAACGCACCCATATTAATACCAAAAATTTTGACATAAAAATGGCCTGTTCAAATGAATATTTTGTCATCTTGGCCACTGAGCAGATAGCAGGATTCAAACAGATGGGATTTAGCAAACCAAAGACAGAAACATCAGTTTGAAGCATACTACATTGGTATATTCAGTAAATTCCATGTTAGTGGGCTGCTGTCCTCTTCTACTGGTGAAGACTGACTACTTCAGTTTAATAATACTCTTTTTCAAAAATTTATTTCAATGCTTTTTATTTGGTTGTGTTCTCTGAGCTCGTTGATTTAATTGCGAAGCTTTCGTTGTCCTAATAGACATCTCCATCGCAAGCCTATATATATATGTATATATATATATATACACTAAGATAAAGTCACCCTTCTCTCACTACAGTAGTATATTTACCGTAATTGTTCCTACAGTATATAGCACATTTTTCATTTTACTCCCCTTCCAAATGCGAAGACGCGGACTCTAACTTCAGAGTATACTACTTATTCTTTTAGGTTGGTATTGATTACTGCTTGTTTTGCCTTGTCTCGTAACCCTATTTTCAAGACTTGTGGCTTTTGTTTCATGTTACACATACGTTGACGATAGTTTGATCCAGAAGTTAGCATATTCAATTGCTTTAGATCCTAGCTTTTTAATATCAAAATCACACTAACCTCAGTGCTACGGTTGGATCATTCACAGTATTCTTTCTTATTTTCTGAAACCCATAGTTATTTCATACGGTTTGCATTTCATGGAATTTTGTGAAATAAGTTGGTGTTTCCATGATACGAATTACTTTTTTCTCTCGCTTCATGGAGGAAACTAATAGTATTGGGGTTTCGCCCAGACTAACTGAATTTTAAGCGTCGAATCTTGTATGGAAATACAGCAGTTGCAGTTGTTACTCTTCATTAAAACTCCGATGAATGTATAGAATAGGAACGCAAACAAATTACAAGAAACAGAATTGTGCAGGATAAATAATGCAGACTTAATGAATCGTGAAGACTATACAAAGTGGTTACATCTGTGTCACTTGGAAGGAGTTTAGCCATGTGACTTATATTCTCCAACCACTAGTTATTAGGCCTCGAAGACCCCACCTCAGGCTGTCGACAAGTCCTGACATTGTTCAAACCAAAAATCAGTGGCTTTGTCTGTTGTTGTCTTGGTCGCCTAATTCCTCACTCTAGCCCAACCTATTTCATTATCACCTAATATTGACTGTTAAGTCAATGGAGTGTGACACATATCCTAACTACCTCAGCCGAAGCAATTTCCCAACCCTATCGATTGATACGCCAATCTTACGTTACCTCATTATGACAGAACACATTAGACAACTCAGCAGGAAAAACTCAGAGCAAACTCCTGATAACTTCCACTTTCCAATTCCATGTCTCGCAACTGTAGACTGAGACGGGCCAGACTGTCACGAAATGCATATTATATGATGGAAAACTGTATATCAAGTCTGCACAGAAGACAATGCAAATTGGGAAATGACGATCATACCTTTTGTGTTTGCACTGAAATTTTGTTAGTAATCAGTCTATTATGGTCGATGTAACTTCCCAAACAAATGAAGTGATCAACACGCCCAACTATTACACCATCCATCTTTAAATTAGGAGTTGGTGCAGACCGATGCCACCGGACCACATCAAAATTGATTCATTGGTGTACTTTGCAGACTTATTAACAGTAAAAAACTGAGCTTTTCAGGAGAAAATCTAACACATCAAATATGAGCCGTAACGCTGACCTTTTACATTCACCTAGCAACGCTGGTATAATATCAGACTCAGTGGAGTTTCTGCAAAAAATCATAATAAATTCCTTCTTTCTCAACATAAATTTTTAGAGACATTCGCAATGGCGTGAAATTTTAACCGAAATGGCTATTAGCTGACGACGGGATGAAATTTCACACCACTGACTAGTCAACCAAGTAAATAGTACATGTCAACATTAACTGCTAGTTTTGAAGAAACGTATGACTATGGGACCCAAAAAGAATTGAACCTTGCGAGTTTCCTCTAAACACCCTTGCCATCGTCACTGACCGGAGTTTCACTTACTTCGGAAGTGGCAAACGACAAAGACTGTATTAAGAACACGTGTAGGAGACTCTTGAGCACTCTGGATACGCAATCATTGGCATGTCATGACATTTGTACCCCACGTTTGCTGAGTGTTACTAGCTCAACTACTGACGATGACGACTGATAGTTAAAAAAGAGAGTACTCATAAAATCTGCATGAGCAACAGTACAATTCTATCCGGTAATTAATTTTGAAAACAACATTCGGGATTTGAAAATGCAGTCCTATTAAGTTGTAGTGAATTATAAATCTAATACCTCAACCATTACTGCGCATCTTGCACACAGCTATATCCCACTTAAACGGTGACCTTAATTCGTAATCGAAAACTGAAGTGCACTGCCTAAATTTTGCTGCAGCGCACCACTAAAATGACTCAGTCGGTGCTTAAATGTTCGGTCCCAAAATTCATCAATCTCTCCTGGAATGTCGGTGAGATTTGGTCCTACGCTTCACACACCGAACTCATTTTCCTTAATATACCTAAAAAGCTGGCACGTATTGAATGTTGCTGACGCTGTTTACGCTTCCTTAGCTATCCACCACTTCGCGATCACTGTCCAGATTTAGCCACCTTAATTTTGAGTACCATTCGCTCGTAGTCATATCTACCAAAATCACAGCGAAGTGAGCACTGAAAATGTCTTAAGGTACAGTGAGAGCACCAGGATTAAACTATCCAGCCCATAAAACACGACCACAGCAAAATACCTCCACCTGAATCATAGGTCATCATTTTAACTCCAGTATCCTTTTTTCGTAGGGTAACTTGATCAGATGACTATATCTGAACGCGTTGACCTAACCAGTAAACAGGAAAGCCACTGATTTTCTACCTCCGTCCTTGCTCGTAAACGAGAGCTAGTTAGATAATTACTTGACATCTATATCGTGAACTTCACAAATGAACACTATTTGGCTGGTGTGTAAATACAACATACATTCATAGCTCTAGACGTCATCTTTTTGCTGGTGAGGCGTTGTGCGACTTCGTATGGTGTCTAAACGTCGAAACCTTCAATGCGAAGTCAGTGGAGTCGTTTCAAGAGACTAGGGATGGTTTTCCGCTGCCTTAATTTGCTAAGAGTGGTCGATAAGTCAAATACAGAGGCAAAGAAGCTGGCTGGGAGACACTACCAACACTGAAGGAAAAGCATAACGAAAATGTTGGACGAACAATGTGACTTCGTAAACTTATGTAAGCACGTGGGCGTTAAATTTTTCCCGACTGTCCACTCTCTGGAATGTCTCTTCGAATGAAAGAAAGGATCAAATTAGTGACTGCAGGGAGACATGAAATCACACTTGACCCAACAATGACTTTATAACCTACCAGGATATACTGTAGTGTAACTGGTCACAAAAGGATCTACGGGAGATCAGGAACCGTTTCCCGCAGTTGAAAATCGAATGGAAAATTAACCTATTGCCCACAACATTCAAAATAATGTTAGAGTATGTGTATTCACCAATTAGGACAATGCTATCAATATTCAACACCACAAAGCTATTAACTTCACTCTAGGAAATGCACAGTGCCCGAACCTCCACATATTAAAACAATCAAAGCGTTTACTTAAGTTTTACGAGAACTAAGTGAATGTTAACAGTGAAATGCATTTAAAGAAACCCTACAGACCAATACTGTTTGTACCATAAAAGAAATTTTTCCTTGATGGTCCAAAAGAACATATTAACTAGTTAATTTAGCCTACATTGCGAATTTCGACCAAAAGAAAAGTCATTTAAGGAAAATCGATGCATCTCATACATTAAGACACATAGTTAATCTAGATGACTGACTGTTTAATATTCCCAAACTTCGGCGGTTCTACAAAGTCTCGGTATCAGTATCATTGAAACTCCCACAGGTGACTTATTCCCAAGTGCGTGGACACGAATATATTAGTCAAGTAAAAAAATTTGTATTTCATCCGTTTTACTAAATAAATTTTATGAAGTAACCTCAACGTAAAGGTGACACCTCAACCTGTCACGGTCGTGGTCTGGTTCAAATGTAATTCTGTGAAGTCATTAATGGGAATACCGAAGTTAATAATACTGTTTGCGAAATGGCTAAAGCGACGTGGCTTACTGGTTCATGGTCTGAATTTCTCATTTTCAACTGAAGTAGAACCACATTCAACTCGCCATATAACTTCTTAAAATCACGTAGACGCTTGACTGTTCAAAAGATTTTCAGTTACCAAGCCAAATGAACAAATACTCGTACTGTAAGACAAAATAATTTCGGTACGCATGGCAGGAAGTCTAACCTTAAATACAGGGCTTGCAAGTAATGAACACTGCGGAAATATACCACATACGACAACCTACGTAATCTAATAGCAAACTGCACAATCAAGAAGCCTATTCCTTCATAAATGTAATAGTAACTAGCGGCTATAAAATGCCTAAAATGCAACACTTTACAACGACTCTTGGTGAAATTGAAAATCTAAAGAACGGCCCCTAATTGCCGAGAAACAAAACACGGAATTTATTTCGCAAGCAAAACGATTTTAGGAGAATGAGAAGATACATAAAACATCATTAAATTATGCACCAACTACTGATGCACTACCATCTTTGTATCAAAATGAAATGAAATTATTTATTCAGACTCATCAGAATTTGATTTAGACTCGCTGGAGGTGGAATCTTTGGACCTTGATTTTTCACTTTCCTTTTTAACGTCTGCGTTTTCACCTTCTGATGATTCTGATGAGTCATTATCGGACTCCGTTTCGGACTCTTTCGCCTTTATGTCTTTTGACAGTACTTCTTCACTCTGCTTCTTAACATCTGGTTCTTTGCTTTCTGATAACTTTGACGAATCGCTACCAGACTTCATTACAGACTCTTTGGTCTTTGAGCCCGTAGATGATGAATCTTCAGAAGACTTATGCACACTAACTGATGAGTCGCTGTCAGACTCTGTATCCGACTCCTTGTGTTCAGATTCCTCGGACGAGTCTTCTGAACTTTCTTTATCAGAGTGCTCCGGACGCTTTGCTTCACTTTCAACTGTTGCTGATTCCTGTTTCACGCATTCTTTCTCTTCTTCGACAGTTTCACTCTCTGGGCTTTCAACATCTTTTGCATTCTCTGGAGCATTAGGGGTTTCCTTGTCTTCGACTTCATTTTTCTCGTCATTTTTCTCACCTGGTTCTTCCTTATCGCTGTGATTTTCATCCTCTGAAGTGACGTTACTTTTTGCTGCAGAAGCGTCAGACTTGTCACTGGTAGATTTCTACAAGGGTAAGTATTAATACTGATAAAAATACCTCGGACTTTTCACTTTCAGAATCTGCATCACCATTTTTATCCTAAAATTTAATACTAGACATTAGCTTCCATAAAGCTATCTACACGAGAAATTCATGCAGCGCATGCACACAAAGCGAGGGAACCATGCAGGAAGATTTCACATGGACAGTACCTCACCGTCATTGTCATTTACCAAAGCTATAAACGGTTTCTAAAAAATACCATAGAAGTCTAAATTTTATCTTACAGGTTTGTCGCCAGGGAGCTTCAGGAACGATTCAAGTTCCTCCATTTCCAGAGCCTCATAAAATTCTTCATAACCCTGAAAATACTACAATAGAAGGTGCACTAACTCCAAGGTACTCCTCATCCTGGAAAATATGTGGTGGTACAAGAGATTTCTCTTTTTTCTTTAATTCCTCAAACAACGTAAGTTTTTCAGACTCGTTCGAAGCATCTGACAGATCGACTTCTTCAAACTCAACCTTTTTAGAACTTAACAATGACAGTATTAAAGCCTGTTCCTTCTTCACCTGAACACCCATTCATCACTGTTCGTTCTGCCTTACCTTCAGATTTCCTGATAATGTGCTAACATACACCTTTATCACCATTTTGTAAGACGCGCCTCTTAGGACCTATTGCTCGGCCTCCAATGTCCACTATTCGAAAGTGGGTTTGTAGTCTATAAAATGCTTGAAACAAACCATTTCACAACGAACTAATATCGTTTTGGATACATAGCTAGAAAGCGCTGAAATTTTATCCCTCAGAAAAACTCTGCATAGTTTGCCGGTCCCAAGCCCGGGTAATAATAATAATAATTTTTGCTTTATTCCAAAAACAGTATTAATGATACAGCAAGGAATTTTCAGCATTCAGTACAGTATTGCATCTAATTTACTCAAAAACGACAACAACAAACAAAAATAATAGATAAACGGAATAATTAATACATAATAATGATAACAAAACGTTTTTATAGGAGCTATGTAGCAATTACAGTAGAGGATAAGGAGAAAAATATAAAATTATAGTAATAATAGTAATAACAACTAAAATAAAAATAGCAAAGTTATAATTAAACGATAGAAAGGGTGACACCATAGAATTACAGAAAGATGAACAATGAAAGGGTCGATTCGCTATGCTAATTACATAGTAACTTATATGTTTCACGTCTAACAGTGTCTTCATCACATAAAATACGGGCTAAGTACGGTATTGTAGAATTTTTGTACTTAGTGGTACGAGCATATAATTTCTTATATTGACTTCTCGTTCTACCTGATGAGATACAAGGGGATAATTGTGAATAAAGAGGGTGCAGAGGGTCGGGAGGGTTGGGTTTGGGGCTAGCAACCCTATACCACAACAGCGATCAAACTGTCAGAGAAAATTCAACACACACAAAAAACATTAAAATTACAAAACATTCAAATAACATACTAATTCTTCACCGTAATTGGAGAGGCGAAATGACACAGAGGGCTGGTGAAGTCCTTCGGGAAACCAGGCAGCCGAGGTGTCTTCTCTATATGAAAGCAAGAATAAGAATTCATACGTTGAATGTCCGTAAAATGTACGAGACTGGGAAGGTTGCCTAAGTAGCCATCGAGGTGCTGGGTATCTGCGAAAGCAGATAGAATGGATGTGGATTGACAACATTGTCAACGACAGAGTCATTAATATACTCAAGCAGATGACAAATACAAGCACAATGAGGCAGACAGTGACTATCATGATGTCACCAGCGGCGACCGAAACCCCAATACAGTGCGAAATTATCTCAATCCACAGGATCATGACAGTAAGATTCAAGTCAAAATGGAGGAAGGAAGGAAGGTTACAATTACCATGCAATGCTACACATAATGCTACGAACAACGTGGAACAAGACAAGAAGGAAGATTTTTATAGACAACTACAAACTGTAAGGGACAACATCCAACATGATGACACCGAAAACTCTCATGGTCTATGTGAATGCAAGCCAACACAGGAGGAGAACTCATCATGAGTCGAGAGGCTCTCGCTCGGCGAAATGAATTACAACGGAGAATTATTCGTAGACTTCTGCGCTCTCAGCGATTTGGTAATTGGAGGCAGCGTGTACAAGCACAAGGATATACACGAGGCCAGTGACATGGATTTCGGCTGACGGACACACCACAAATCAGATAGATTTCATCTGAATGCTGCTCAAGGAAGTGGAGACGCGGACAGTCTGATGGATACGATGTCAAGAAGAGGAGCACATGAGGGTTCATCCACGCCATCATCTAGTTCAAGGAAACTTCGAGGTGAAGCTGAAACCCCTGAAAACAAATGGAGATGTACCATAGTTCAAGTTCAACATTCGTAGACTGAAGGACAAAACCACAAGGGATGCCTTCACTACAGATCAGATCAGAGCATATTCGGAGACAATAAGTGGTGTCACTGAGGAAACCGGTGTGGAAGAACATTGGAACTAACTCTCTGAAGGTGATGTTCAAGGACACGTGTACAGCTGTTCTAGGAAGAAGGGAGAAACAGGGCAAGGAATGGCTGTCAACGGACACCTACCTGGAAGCTAATCGAGGAGAGGAGAGTAGGATTGTGGAAGAGAAGATGACTCAATGCAGAGATGGACAACAGAAGGCGAAGCTGAGTTCAGTGTACACTGCACTGAATAGAGACGTGAAGAAGAATGCTAGGGGAGACAGACGACGATAATTCTACGAAACACTGGTCGGCAACTGAAGCAGAACCGGCTGGCTGCAGGCAAAAGAAACATCAGGACACTGTGTCAGGTAACCAAGTCTCTATCCAAGAAGAGATCAACACAGATGATGAAACCAATGGAAGATGCTCAAGGGAAGTTGATTAACAAGGAGGAGAAACAAGTGAAACAACGGGCTGGCCACTTTAGAGGACCCTTGAATAGAGCATCATATGCAACGTGCCCAGAAATACATCACCACTGAAAGCACGCACAGAACTGCATGCCAGTGGGCGCCCATTCTCTGACGAAAGCAGAAATCATAAGTGCGATCAAGAAACTGAACACTGGTCGGGAACGCGGCAGGATCAGACGGAATTCCCCTCGAACCACTGAAAAGGAACACAGAGACTGCAGCATATGTGCTCACGCCATTATTGCAATGGTTTGGAGAGAAGGAAAGGGACCTACCGATTGGAAGAAAGGCCACCTTTTCAAACTACCAGATACGGGTGACTGAGGCCTGTCTGCAAGAACTGGTGTGCAATAATGGTCCAGTCCACACCGAGTGGACTACTAGGACACATCATCCTGGAGAAAATAAAAGATGCACTTGATGCAGAACACCACCAGTGTGCTGGAACAAGCTGCATTCAAGAAAGGCAAATCGTGCCGATCGAACTGCAACTCTGCGCATCGTCATCAAAGAACAAAGCATGGAGTAGCAGTTTAACCTCTCTCAACCTCAACTTCATCAACTTCGAGAAGGCTTTCGACAGACACCGTTCATCGAGAAGTAATCTGGAAACTATTTCAACACTACGGAGTACCTCAATTCTTTATCAACCTCATTCAAGTGTTATATGACAATGCCACATGTCGGGTGATCCACAGCAGAAAACTGACCGAGGCGTTCGAAATGGATGTAGGAGAAAAACAAGGCAGTCTATTATCTCCGATGATATTCGTAATTGTGGTGGACTGGATTATGCGTCAGATTGTCGGGAGTGAGGAGAGGGGAATACGCTGGATCAGTGATAACAAGATTTTAGAAGATCTGGACTTCGCATATAGCTTGTCTAATGTCACAGAAACTAGAAGACTTACATGAAGGCGAAAAGCAGCAAGCTGACTGAAGAAGCTGCTAGGGAAGACAGAACTACAGGTGAGCATACAGAAGTGAGGGGCCGAGGTGATGAAGACAAGCAATAGCATCTAGAGTGACATGGAGGAGTTCGTGTGCGTTGAGGGAAGAGGTGAGTGGGTCGAGACAGTCTTATATCTAGCTGAGGAGGTCGGCGGGAAATGGAACAAAGTGGACACGTGTAGCTGAAGCCTTATGTTCTACACGTAACCCGAGGGGCGATTAATAATAATGGATTAAAAAACTCTGTAATCTTTGTTCCCGCGTTCCCTCCAGAAATAAACCTATTATTGACCATTTTCCGTGCCGAAATACGGCTTAGTCCCGTCAAGTTGTATAACTTGGGGTTGACGTGGATATATTAATGGCAAATGCGATAAATGCAGTGAATGATCGGAGCAGATTGTGATTGTCTACAGCACCAATTCATATTCACATTGCATTTACACCCGTTGAATGATGCTTATATCACTGACTGACTTAGTGAAATAGAACTGAGCATGGAAGTTCATCAACTGAAACTGGTGAGCTACGGAAAGTCGTACAAAACTACGAATGAAATCAAATGAAAATGAAGAAGTTGCAGCTGCAGGAGGCCAGGATTATTATGTCAGTTCTAGCGAACATCACTACTGTAAAGATGGCAACGGGTGAACATACCTAGGTCGCAGGGACAGTTTTTCATATACGTCGTCCAGAGTCTCCAGCCTTAAATTTCAGGCATTCACGGACACTATGTACAAGGCTTTCATTTTCCAAAGTGGCATATATCAAACTAGTAGTCATTTTTCAACTTCTTAGTAGAAAAGCCAATCTGTTATGGGCTGATATTGACAATAATCGCACTCAAGGCTGCGGAAATGTTTGAAATTCAGGAGACTCACGTCTCTTCTTAAGCTGTCTTAAATGTTGTGTAAGACAAGACACACCCGTTCCCTACTATCTGAATATTGTCCATTAATTTCTCTAGTACCACAAAGCTCCTTTAGTAAACATTCGCCGACCAATAAAATCAGTGGTGAACCATTGTATCCAGGAACTACAGCGAAGTGGTTCATCCTTCTACATTTCCTGTACTGTTGAGGGTACCAGACAATTTCACTGAACATATGAAGCTATGCTGATTCATTTTTGAAAAGACGACTTCACTTTTTGTTGTAACTAGAGTAACTTTCATTAAAGCAGTTTCACCATAGAGTAAGTCTTGAAGCACTTTGGCTGGAGGACCACCCAAAACCAAGAAACAATGTACACCTGTTTTGTCCTGATTTAGGATGCATCTAGAGTCCCCGAGCAAGCACCACTGGAGGTACAATCAATGAAATTAAGATTATAGGGCCGGTCAGTGGATTAGAAATCTTTTCTTCCAGCAGTGTTGTCATGGTGTGCAGATCTTACCAACTTCCGTATGTCACATCTGACACAGCAAGAGCCTCCACTATTTTGCATTGAACTAGTAGTCTTACTTCGACATTCTTGGAGAGTGGGAAAGGGCATGTTATACGAGTGCAATATACTGATGACTATTTCACGATTAGGTGCTATGGCTTCATCAAATCTCATCCTGGAAGTAGTGTACGCAGTTCACACTAGAATAGCCCCGAAGACATTAAAGGTTCTTTCTTAAACGACAGTCGCTCACAAGATAATCTGATTGAGGAAGTGACAGTTTTAGCGATGACGACTCTTTGGTACTTTTAACATCTAATGGATCTGCCGGCTGCTCATCTACCACCGTAACGTCTCACCCGTAATCTCAAAATGCATTTGTGTAAACAAATGACATTATTCGCTTAACCTAATGGGTCACACCTAAGTAGAAATTCTGAACGTCATGAGCACTGAAGGTGTAATTACTGTTAACGGGATTCATGCGATTCTCTGTGATCAACAGTAGTGGGTGCAGTCCAATATTAGGAAGGAAACATTTGGTCTAATACCTGCACCTGTTAAGCACACTCTAAGCTTGTAACAGCGTACGCCAAATAATAACTTCCAACTATGTCTCCAACCTAACTAATTATGAAACTAAATTATTCTGTAGCATATCCAATGCTACATGAGGAGGCTGTATAGCATACCTCCTAAAAACCTTTCTTGTATTACACCTAGAAAATGAGAAACCCAACAACATGCATGACACTATCTTACAGTACTAATTGCATGCATATAGAGAGTACCCGGCACCTTCAGTAATAAGAAACCGAACTTGCCAATGCACCAAAGTAGGTTCCTACTATTCCATAAGATCATGGGATCCTATGTGGAGAACTGAACCTACCCAAAATCAACTTGGGCTTGACCAGCTAAATTTCACAAGCTCTTAGGCACACTGGGTATCTTTGGCTGAAAACAAACTGCCACTACACCCGCAAGAAGTGATAACGTAATAGATTTAATATTATGTAGTAATATAAGTCCCCTGCCAATTTCAGTGGGCATCAAGTTGTGAAGGAGCAACCACAAAACAGTGCTGTGTGAACTCCCACTTCCACCGAGTAGAAATGCAGCCTATGCCTCAACTGTACAGAAAATAAAACAGGAACTATAATAAGGCGGACTGGACTTTTGTAAAATCAGTGCTTAGATCCTCCGAATGGAGAGAGAGTATATCATTACTGCTGACTTTATAGAATCTCCGAGCATCTTCTACCACAACTCAAACCCATACCTAGATGCTGTAATTTCACCACAAACAACTTCGCAACATAAAAACCACATATATGATCAGAGGATCGCGTGAAATTGAAGAGACTGGCGACAAGTTACTATAGACAGTATGACTGTGGTACACTGGTGTCAGTCCTCAGTGCTCCTAGCTCCATCTCACGAGCTCATGATTTGGGCACTAGTCAGCCCTGCTACAATGAATGCTCCCACAGAAATCTTTAAGAATCGATTGAACTGCACAGACCATAGCATTGCTTTCCTCGTCGACAAAGACAATCTGTGAGGCAGCCACACAGGAACATCTGGTTTACTTAGCAAGACATTTAAGGCCAACTATCTTAAACCCACAGTTCCATCTCTCACTATACACTCTACTGACACTATGAAACTCCTCTGTTCTCCCAAACTAAAGGGGGTTAGTACAGTTGAGCTAGCAATAACCTAGCAATTAAAACTGACAAAAGCTCTGGTGATGTTGACACTGAAGTTAAAGCATTGTATTTTTACGAATGTAGTTATCGTGACATCTCTGCACCACTGTTTTAAATCTTTACATTTACTCCATAAAATCCAACCTACTAGGATTAAAGGTAAACGACACGTGTCATCCCAAAATATTGCTTCAGATAAATCAGTATCACACATTTGGTGGCTAGAATTACGGAAGCAAAAATTAAAGGCAACACTCTTGAACACATGCTCAGCTGCAGTGTTTTGAGTCCCAATCAGTGCGGATTCCCAAAGCCCCGACTATGTTCGATTTGTCGACCTGATTTCTCTAATTTTGTGACCGGTGGCCAGAATAGACGACAGGTAGCACTTGCACCTACTTTGATATTCTCGAAACATCCTATCGCGTTGACTGTTCGCCGCCGATACATGAGCTGAGTCTCCTAGGAATGCGTGGTCTTTTATTAGGACGTCTCAGATCACTTTTTAACAACAGGTCTCAAATAGTCAGACTTTGGTCAGTGACTTCCAAATCCATCCCAATCACTTCCGGCATTGTTCAAAGCGGCGTAATAGTTTCCTTCTATTTACACTGTATTTCAAAGACATTTGCACTTGTTTCTCACAAGACGAACTATTCACTTTTGCAGATGACCTTAATGTAGCTTATACATTCCATTGTGATGACCTGGGACACTTCCAGAATGTTGTTTGGAGTGGACTAGGTAAATTGATCGTGTGGTCCTCCTCATGGAAGCCACACTTCAACCCGAACAATTGTGCTTGTATCCACTTCAGGGCGAAACTTTAATGTGTAGGACCACTATCGGAATAATACCTATTAATTCTTAGTAGCACTTGTATTTGCAGTAAGCTTAAAATAGTAATTGGACAACAATATTCTACGTCCAAATTACTTGGATATGGTTGTGAGAAAGGCTGCACATCAAAGTTTACGTTTCTAGACCTGATCTCAGCTTGGATTAGACGGCCAAGTACAAATCTAATATCGACCTTTAAGGCCTTGAACAAGATATCTTTCACAGATAGTAAGGATATACTCAGAAGACTCTTAAGGTCCGCATAAACAAACATGTGCTCGAAACGTCATCAGTTAATATAACTGTACAACACTGTGTGATTTTTCAAAATAAAATCTTAACCATTATGGAGTTATACTCTACCACAGTGCCCAAGTTTTATACTTATATAAACATGCACAGTAACAAAAAACCTCCGAAACCACTCCGTGTTAACTTATTCTTAATCATGAATACTAAATTATGCGGAGTAGTTCGCCCCTCAAATTTAAGACCTGCCCGACGGCTGAATACTTGAGACGCGCTCAATACAAACTGTTTCACTCCACTGGTTATTTATGCAGTGTGAGCACGCCGCTTTTTCTAAAAAAATCGAACATTAGAAAACTTAAATATCTAAGGAACGCAAAAACTTTCATTAATGACGTCAAGTAAACGATAAGGAGACTGGTCACATAAATGCATCAAAATACAACGGGAATATCAATGTTTGCCAAGTGGAAATGTACAATAAATATATACATGTGGATAAGAAAGCGTTGAGGTTCTACCTCTATCCACAAACTTTTCTCTTTTGGGGCATTTCAATGCCTCCCTCGTCCTTCTTTTCGACTTTGTAGTGGATGTCACACAGACTTACAGTAAGACTGAAGTCAAACAGGACCTGAAGCCGACTACGTAAATATGCCGTATCGTTCTTCACAGTGTTGCCTCATAACCACTTAGCCTTCTCGCAACCTCTTGAGGACTGTAACTTACATATTGTACCAGCTGTATTCCTGAATTAGAAGGAAGATATAACCGTTTTCTGAGTCTTAATCAACTAAGGTGTGCAGATTACAAGGGGGCTACAAATGCCAACAATGGCTGACAGTGAAGAGCAACCATCTATTTGATACAGCAAGAGTTCTATTGGTGTTTTTTTATGAACTTCGTGCTGTAGTGAACCTGTGGTACTCATTTATCGTCAATGGAGAAATGAACAACACTCGAATTCGTAATCAGTTTCTGATAATCTTGGGTTGGTAGCTAAACCTAGTATTCTGAGTTGCGATAAGTCTCCTGGCAACAGTCCCAGCTTCGAGATCTGTGGGTTAAGAGTATTTCAACCTGGGCATTTTGAGATTATAATCGCTCCTCTGGATACAGGTCAACTGCATACACAGATTACCCTAAGGGCCGGGTTAGCAATGCTAATATAAGGGATGAAGACTTGGGAAAATTGTTAGTATTTCAAACAATATTGAAAAATTGTAAGATATACTGGAAGGAGAAACAGTATTATCCACTGCGCGACGCCTCGAACACAATTTATTGTTCATAATCATATCAGTTATAATCAAACGACTTCGAAACTTGAGTTTTATAGTTTTGCTTGTTCTATTCTATTTGTCGTAGGAGTAGTAGAATTTTCCAGATGTCTGGGGCAAGTTTTGAATCACTTCTGTCGCACATGTTTGCAGTTGATTCGATAGATAAAGCTTCTGTTGTCAATCTTTCATTCCACCCTGTGACATTAGATTTTAAAACTTATCCCATCCTATTATATGGCTGTGTGTAATTGCTGAACTATTCTCCAGATTTATCATTTTACTCATGTCAAGTAATCTGGATTTTGTTAGGATTCAAGGCTCTGTTAGTCTCACTGCCCCTGTTATGCTACTCTGACCCATGCATTTAAACTGACAATCGTTGAAGGCTATTAGATAGGCCAAATTGTCTTGTTTATTTGGCACCACAGAACCCTTTAACTGACAAAGCTTGTTTCTAAATTAGTTTGTGTGTTTGAATGCCACCTTTATTCCAGCTTTGTTAAGAATTCTCCGTAAGGTTTCTGAGGTTCCTTCTTCGTATGGGAGTACTAATGATGATTTATACTCCCTATTGTTGGTATTGTCACTATCCTGTGCATGCTTGGATTGAATTGCCTCCACCTTCAAGTTGACATGTTTGAAAAACCTACCCATGTCGTGTGTTCAAAGTACGGTGAGTATCATCTGCATACCTCCACAATAATTCCGAGGTGGGTTCGAGATCTTCAATCGCTTAGTTTTTTCAACCTATCCACGAATATATCTGCCACAGTAGTGGATGCTGGTGACCTCAGTTTGTTCGTTTATTTCCCCCCGGAATTTAAATAATGTAGGTGTCAGATGTAGCATAGATATGGTTAACAGTTTCCCACTAGATTATTGGCATTTGATCTGCCAAAGGGTTTTAATGTGGCATTTCGGTATATGGCTGTGGTTAACCAGAGCATGCTCCTTCTGTTTAAGCTATGGAGCCATACACTGTACTATTCAAAGGCTGAAGAAAACGGAGAAATGAACTCTTAATGTACAAGTTTAGAACTCCTGCATTTTCGGAAAGCTTTGGAATGTAGAATATGTGTTGTCTGTACTCCTTGTCCTCTTATATGACATTTTACCAGACCTGTCGTACGGCAACTTCCTTAGACTAATCGCGAGTGATAACATCTTATGCCGTCCACTCTATTACCATAAGTGTTGCTACATAATGAAACAACGGCCGAAACAATGTCCACTGTGTTTTAACTAACTTTATCCTGACGGGTTGATATTCGGTGTTCATGCTTGTCAGCATCTGGCTTATGATATCTTTTTATGCAGATGCCTGGATTCGTTCTCAGCCTCCCCTTATAATTCACATATGCACCAGATCAATAAACTGGTGAGGAAGGGCTTCAGAGTGGTCAAACAAGCAGCCTCATGAGATACTTGTTCGCAAGCTCCAGAAATGTAAGTAGCCCTCCTCTTTCGCTTTTTCCACAATGCGTAGCAGTTGATATAGGAAAGCACTCTTTCCACGTGGGTAAGGTTTACTACTTCACCGCATCACCAGGCAAGTTTGTTGTGGTAGTGGCGAACCTTTTATGATTTCTGCTGTCGCTGACTCAAAAAGTTCCGACCATATAAAGATGAGCAAGCATCTTTCACAGAGCTCTTCGATTCAGACAGGCTTACTATATGCAAATAAGACGAGTTTATCGCAATATCGACATGTCACTGTAACGTTTTCATCCCAACGCTTCACATATTGGCCAAATGAGCTGTTATTTTTTAGTACAATTTCATGTAAGCCAACGTCACTCTATATGATTCATAGGAAAAAACAGTCGTTATCGGCAACGTTAAGTGGGTACATTAATAATTCAACTTAGTTTTGCATGCCTGTAGCCTATTTTTGATTCACTGATGTACTCTACGTTCCAGCTTAAACGAGAATATGTCGAAATGCATCTACAGATGATGATGAAGGAGCGGTTTTCCTCAGATTCATATGGTTTCTTGGCCTGAACGTTGTGGTGTGTTGTCTAGATGACTATCCAGCTAGCTGTGAATATGAATGCCCAGGAGTGGGTTAGAAGATGGAACCGTGCGATTTTATTTTAGAGTCAGGATAACTTACTTTTTCAATATGACTCAACAGGGGCGATCTAGAGGCAAAGTCACTTCAACTGACATAAACCACCTAAGATTGCATGAAGTCATTGAAACCCACCAAAATATGCACCCAGAAGTGATGGAAAATGTGTGAAAAATTTGATATTTTACTCACTACCTAGTGTTCTGAAAACGGTATGTTTGCTGATGGTGTATAGCAGTGTGCACTGGGAAAAGGGGGATACTAGGCGTGATCATTGTGAAATCTCACGCCATTAACAAATGATGTTGGCTTCTTGTCAAGGAGTAGATTGAAAAGGAATGTTACTCTTGGTACACCAGTTACGTAAGTTATATAAACATTTATCATTCCTATTCAAATCACAGAAGTACGCTGGATTGCATTTTAAAATGCTTGACAACAAGAAGGAGCTAACAGGTGTAGTTCTATGAGTAGGATGTATGAAGTGCAGACCAAAATAATTAAACATATCCGTACACAGTATGCTACTACACTACAGTGTATAACTGAAGAGAATGAACATGGTTTCAAGCTACCTCTCAGATAGATCAGATTTTCGCTAAACCCTCGCTACAGGACACACTCTAAACGGTGACGTATTACTTCATTTTTCACAATTGATAATTTTAGATACTTCAGCTAAGCTTCAGAATTCAAAATGACGCCACAACCTCTGCTTTTTCTTTTTCTTGGTGCTTGACACAACTAATGACTGATAGAAGAGTTAAAAACATTATTCAGGATTAAATCTTTTAAATGAAAGATGTTATGTATGATCGTAGGGCCTGTACACCTAGGCATTACATGGCCACTCAGATGTAGTGATTAACAGAGGAGTTTAGAAGTATAAAACAAAAAGTCAAGGAGGGATTATAACTTATTCATGCACTATGAATGCACTTCCGTTTGTTAAACTGAACATTCCTCACTTGACTATGTGGTTTATAATAATTCTTTCCATAATGTAAGTAAACAGGTTCTTTGTAATGTCTAAAGCATGCCACTTAAAAAGTTGTAATGAAAACTTAGCAAAAATAGTTCCAGCCAACCGACTATATTCCTCAAGTTTATTCTCCCTAGATTTACCCCTAATTGTACCCCATTCATTCAACTGTACTCAACAGACTATGAATCAATTTACTCTAGTACTCAAAACTCCAATACCTTATACCCTATAAAACCTTTCAACTTCTTATGTAGCTAACGTTCAACCAATTTACTGATTTTCTCTTCCCCATAATTTTCGATAATTTGGCTCAGTGCAGTTATTTCTAGAAACAGTTATATTAGCAACCACACCTTTTAATATTTTACATATATATATGTACGTATATATAATTAGTATAACATGGGACGATTAGGAAAATTCAGTATTCTACGGTGCATTTCACCCAAGCTTTACCCTATTTTCCTATGTGAATTATCCGACCGTGGTGTAACTCAAATTACATGTATAGAAGGTATGCAATATTTCAAATGATTATTTACATTTACAATATTTGATACTAACTGTATTTAACTTAATGTTGAAGGTATGTTTTCGGTGAAAGAATACTTTTGCTATAACCAGGTGTTTTTTCCTGCGCAGTCAGACTTCAAGGGGGAAGGATTAGGAATAAAAATAGTAGGTGTGAACTTCAGTAGCATGCTGGACAAATAAGATACATAGGAATGTGTAGGTGCGTAAGTAAATCATAGTGAGAACTCGTGTCAACCTTAGTCAACCAACGTTCAGTCCTGAGAGTTATGAGGTCGTCATTTCATATAAATTCATCATGTGACATGACGAAGCATTGAGCTCAAGTTCATCTGTCGACGCTACAGTCATGTTCATTCTGCAACACAACTGAAGTTTCTATCCAAAAATATCTACAAGCCCCCGAGAATGAGTCGGGAACTGGTTTCCTGCCGAGAACACTCGCGTTCACACGCCATCTAAATATTAATGTACTTCCACTGACCAAAGGCTAATCACCATTTTATATCTAGGATTTTCCGGACGTTTGTATGCTACGAAATAATATCAGTCGAGTTACTCACTATCTACACCAAAGGCTGGACAGAATTTGTCGAGTTTGTGATACTATTAGTACCACTATTAGTACTAGTAGTACTATTAGTACACACATATTAATGTTCTGCTGCCTCTCTGATCCTTGTTACAGATTCTGTATATGTAACAAATGGTCCAAGCTTCACAAGATCCTCCTAAGAGAAATAAATTTCTTCACTGAATCGAATCAACCACAGAAAATTGCGGTGGGAAGTTAACTTAGAGGATCAAACAAGCCCTTTAATTTAGTTAGATTTCAGCCATCTCGTCCACAATGGTCAGTTTCCTTGTCTCTACTGATATAATCAGATTGAGGACATTGACCTTTCCAAGGGACAACAGTTTGACTCCTTCTTCGGGTTGTGATTGTGTATCTGTATACTAACTCCATACCATCACTAATAAATGCACTCTTAAACTGCCATAAGTGTTATGTTCTCCCTTCACTAGTTGGAGAGCTGTTAAGAGAAGCTTGGTCACTAGTTCAGGCGTGCCAGGCCAAACAGCCAACAGCTGGAGTGTCCAAGACAGTAGCATCATAGATAATCACATCATAGTCATGCCAATTACCTCTTTCTAAGGCTAACTGGAAACTAGCTCGAATTCGTTCCGGGAGAGTAAATAACTGGCCTCCCATAACTGACTAGACATATGTTCAACTCACATCGTCCATGCCTCAGGAATTCCACTAGAGCGTTGGCCTAAATACCTAATTATTTAACCTCGAGAAGCTATTAGTTTTGTTTATGTCGGTTTTATCTTGCATACGAAGCTCCTGCACTTAGGTTTTTTTCATTTCTTGGAACCAGGATTTCCAGTGCAAGTCTGAACTCGTGAGAACGTTAACTTCAAATATAGATTGATATGTTAATGCACGTAGAAATTTTTCGCTTAATTACTTTTCAATGGGGTCTGAAGCGCTCTTAAAAGCGTAGTGAAATTGTTTGTCTTCCTAATCAGCTACTTCCTGCACTCCCATTCTAAGATGCCAGTGTGTACATACCTGTTCACCAGACCAAACTAAATCATTTCTCCAATCACCGACAGTGTATTGTGCGCGCGTCTGTGGTCGTTTCTCGAGTAGTTTTTTTCACTTACTCAACATTAACCTGCCATCTCTTCTTGTTTCTGGTCCCCGAATTGTTGTGCTAATCGAACTCAATACCCACCACCTCAATGAACAATAAATGCACTCAGCAGCAAAACCTAGACAAAACTACGGAATATATTATTAGGGAAGTCGTTTCTAGGGGAGGCTAACGTAGGATTTCTACAACACAGTATGCTATGGCCATCCAAACCTCGTCAGTGATTAAGAAAAATTAGTATGGTAAGATAAGTTACCAAGTTAGAACTCCACCCTCTTTATAGTTTTTGGGGTCATGTTTATCCATTGTGGGTTTAATGCACATCAGTGTGTTTGGCTAGGTTTCCTTCCTTACTTAACCACATTACTACAGCCTGATTTCGTCCTCTGAGATAATGCAAGTCATCGGTCAGTTATCTGGGTAGTTGTTTAAGTTGAAATTAGGTTTCTATACCAAGACCAGTAGGTCATTTAGTGAAATTTGTAAAGACGGCTATTCACCGAACGAAACATGAACTCGGACACGTTTTATTGATCCTCTAACCTTCACATGTCGTTCCCTTATATCAGCCGCCTAATTTAATATATGAGTAGTAACAACAAATCTCAAGTAGTTTTTAAATCGACACTTCTTGCTTGGGGCGACCGGGCATAGAGTCACTTAGTGTTCCCAGGAATAAAGCTTACTAGCGAAGTTATATCTCATCACCTCTACACCACATTTCGTCCCAAGAGGCTTTCCAGAGTAAGCGAAACTCCGTACGATTCCATTTGAACTTAGTGATGGTATCCTATCTAAAGTGTCTTGGTGAAGTAGTAGTCATGTTAAGCAAAGGAAGAATAAGAACAGGGGTTATAAAAGGTGACCATTGAAATATTTCGTAGTGTTTGGTAGCCAGAAATGATGGAGCCTTCGAAAGAAATTCTATTAAGAATTGGTTACACTAAAAAGGCGCCAAAATTGTTCCACAATCCATGCCCGTGATATCAATACGTTTGTCTAACACGTTGTAAGTATTTTGTCCTACAGGATGTGTTTCCAAAGCAGAACCTAATCAAAAGCAGCCTAACAGCGAAAGGCAGAACGGTTTTCTCGAAGGAAGATAAAGACTTCCGATGTGGTGGCGATCAACCTAGAATATTCAAACCTAGAAGAAAAAGATGGTGAAGGGGTAGCAGATCAATAGACCAACACATTTCGTCCAAGTTAACCACCTAAAGTAACATTAACAAAGTCTCTGAAGTCAACCGTGACACTGCATGGCCGCCAAAATCACTAGGTTCCTGACTCGAAAGTCCAGCAGACTCGTGAAATGAGGGGCAAAACACAAGCTAAAAAGGATCGATTCTTATGGCCCTGAGAATGAGATTTGGACGGATCATTTTCATTGGTCGGCTAAGATTTCGTTCCTCGAGCTACTCCTAATAGTTAATTAGACACAGGTGCTAATTATGCAGGGGACGGACAAAATCATGGGCACACTGCACCGCATACGTTGGTAGCTGTATTTGTATTCTCCATACAGTTGTGTGAAACTTGTATACGGCCACATTTAGACCTTCACTGTATCCCTGCCCCACCTCTCCTATAAATGAGACACGAATCTCATAAAAAGAGTAAAAAGGTATGCTACTAAAACTTTCACGGAAACTAAATACTGACAGCATGACGGGCAACTGTGAGAGCCATATCTATATAACCTCAGCTACCACAGAACCAGATGTTATCATGGCACACGATATCGTTTCTTTTGACGACAATACCGGAGGACTAACTGGTGAAAGGATCAACTCCATTCACAGCAGTAACAGTCTTAACACACTTTATACTACAAACCACATAATTAATACCAACACTACTCCTTTTGGAGTCAACCAAAGCTACGACAGTCGAGTGGCGGGACGAGCTACGCAGAAGTTTGCCAAAGATCAGGAACCTATGCCTCACAACCAAGAGGCAAGCACAAAGAAATCAAATTGGTTTATACAAGCTCGTGAAAACGATAGTGGATATTGAAACCCAAAATTATCATACTGAAGACATTGTAAGAAATAAAATACTGTATTCCTTAGAGCAGCTCTAAGGGAAATGCCAAAGCAAATGGTATGTATGGTTTGGCTTGGCGGTTTGTTTTAATCGTCTATCTTTCAAGGACACATTGAGGCAGTTTCTATTTCATTTAGTATTCGCGTTTGACTTTAGCTCGTACTTACAATGAATTACTGCAGACAGGGTGAGTGAGTTTTTCAATTAGTGAAAACACGAAAAAGATGATTTGTTTAGTCCTTATGTTGCGTAATTTGAATGTGTATTATTTATATATTGCCTCATCAGCAAAAAATTAAACTAAGGCAGCCACCCCAATTGGCCTTAGCTCTGACTCGAGTCAGTGTCAAAGATTATAATAATTCTAAACTAATTCTAACATCTGCGTGGACAATGCCTTTTGTGGTAAATGAATATTTTATCTACCTAAAATGAACCCATCATAAGCTGAAATAACGTTGGTCATTCTTAAAGTGGACAATAGACGTTTAATTAATGTGACGAAACCTTAAAAACAGGATCCGCAGCTGAAATAATACCTTTATTGCTGAAATAAAACTGCAAATTGCTACTTTGTGCTGAATTAAGTCTTTTTTCCTGCAGTAATGCCAGTCAGTGCTGAATCTGGCTTGAGAGGGCTAAAACAACGCTGCTTAGCAAGCACAGTGCTAATTGGAGTTCAATATTCAATATTGCTTATTATGAGCTTGTGTATACCAATTTGATTCCTTTGTACTCGCTTCTTGGTGATGAGATACAGTAGACGCCTGCTTAGTTCGTCCCTCCAAATGGCTGTTGAAGCTTCGGTTGACTCCAAAAGGAGTGATGCTAGGATTATATTCAGTTTGTGGTATGTGGTTTGTTAAGACAGTGTTGCTACTATGAATGAAGTTGATCATTTCACCAGCCAGTCGTCCCGTATTGCTGAGAAAAGAAAAGAGATAATAATAATAACATATATGATTATTGCAAAAATATTCATTCAGACATCTATAAAACACAAAATAATCAAGCAAAGAATATTCTTTCCGATAAATTCCTCTTCCAGGCTCTACAATTATATATATGTTTATATACACAGAATATTTTAAATTAGTAGTTAATAACAATATTAGCGTTTTTTTAAATAATATCGATTTGTAAAGTATGATCACTGCTATTGCAGTTCATTAAAGATGCTTAAATTATAATAATAAAGATATAACAGCGAATAGAATATCAACTAAAATTAGGGAAATTTCACAAAAATTCTGGATTATTCAAACCTGGATGGCCAAGGTAATGATAATGACTGAACTAACTTCTTTTGGGTGCATAAATTAAGCTTATTAATATGAATCCCCACAGCCTCAGCAATATTTAGAAGTCGAACTCTTAAAGCGAAATTGAGATTCGTAGGTATGCGGTAAATGACCCTGAAAGCATGATTAACGTCAATCTTGTGTTCTATCTCCACAAGATGCGCCGGAATAGCGCTGCGAATAGATTTTGTTTGACCTTTGCTTAACCAGGCAGGGTGATGTTCGGAAATTCGACTCCAGTATTTCATTTCTAGACGTCCTTATGACCAGAAAAGAGGACGGCACAATAAGAAGAAGTGTTTATAGAAAACCTACATCAACGGGCCAGTACACACATTTTCTCAGCTTTGTGCCCTTGAAATACAAACGCAATCTGATAAAGTGCCTGGTCCACAGAGCATGAGAGATTTGCTCGGATGAATGTCTTGTCGAGGAGCTTAACAATATTAAACGGCTGCTAAGTGAGAATGGTTATCCCAAAAAGTTTATTGATAAGAATATGAATCTAAAACCAAAACAGTCCAAGTTACCAACAGTTCCAAAGAAAGCCTTGTTCTTACAGATGCAGTTCTTAGGAGAGAATACAAGTGAGATACTAACACATCGCCTCAGAAATGAGTTAAAAAGAGCATTCCCTGCTGCTGAATTACGCTGTATCTATAAAACCATTCCTCTTCTGCGTTCGGGAATAAAAGACAAACTGCCTAATTTCGCCTCTTCCATGTGTAAATACCAATTTAACTGCTCCTGTGGAGCCAGTTACATAGGCCGTACAATTAGGCGTGTTTCTCGTCGAATTTCTGAACATCACCCTGCCTGGTTAAGCAAAGGTCAAACAAAATCTATTCGCAGCGCTATTCTGGCGCATCTTGTGGAGATAGAACACAAGATTGACGTTAATCATGCTTTCAGGGTCATTTACCGCATACCTACGAATCTCAATTTCGCTTTAAGAGTTCGACTTCTAAATATTGCTGAGGCTGTGGGGATTCATATTAATAAGCTTAATTTATGCACCCAAAAGAAGTTAGTTCAGTCATTATCATTACCTTGGCCATCCAGGTTTGAATAATCCAGAATTTTTGTGAAATTTCCCTAATTTTAGTTGATATTCTATTCGCTGTTATATCTTTATTATTATAATTTAAGCATCTTTAATGAACTGCAATAGCAGTGATCATACTTTACAAATCGATATTATTTAAAAAACGCTAATATTGTTATTAACTACTAATTTAAAATATTCTGTGTATATAAACATATATATAATTGTAGAGCCTGGAAGAGGAATTTATCGGAAAGAATATCCTTTGCTTGATTGTTTCGTGTTTTATAGATATGATTATTGTAGGTTGTGTAGACTGAAAGCAGGAAAACGTATAAACAGACAGCTAATGAATAACAATAATGGTGTAATGGACATAATAGTTGGCTCAGTCAGTGTAGTATGACAAGAGAGAATGTGAAGAAGTAAAACAATGAGCCTAGATGTCTACCCATTATTCATGTGTGAGATTTCAAGAAGACAGGCCATTTGCACGCAATCCTTGTGTCTCTGCATGACTGTTCAGCCTTTGGTTAAAGCTGTCCACGGACGGTGCCGTAGCTACATCTGCCAGTAAGGAGTTCTAGGGACGGCAAATGGGAGCGCACTCGAGTCTTCGCTCTCTGGTGAGCCTTCCTTAGGGGATTCCGACACCGAAGGCCATACGTACTTAACGGCAGAACACCTTTGTTTTGGCGATTCTAGTCATTTTTAATCCTATAGGCAGTAATTAAGTCCGCCTGGGGCTAAGTGTAAAGAGACCTAATTTCTCAAGCCGTTCATCATATGGTTTCGGAGACCCATCAACTTTTTTATCACCCGTCTTTGGACTCTTTCCAAAAGGTTCGCGTCTCTTCTAAGCAGTGGGGTGCAATGATATTTTGCACTAAATAATGTTTTGTACAACCTTAGAAAGATTTCAGGATTGAGTGCATCTAACTGTCTATGTGTAAAGTGTATGGTCGCATATACCCTCGCTACATCCATCGTGTAACTCACACTTTTGTCCAGTTTTTTGTTACAACTAGACCTACGTCAATCTCCGAAGTTGTGTAGGACAAGCTTTCGCTGCATACGGTGTATCTTGCACTCTGCAACCTAAAGGTGCGTCACTAGTTAGAATATAATTTAGTTTCGATGACTTTTCGCTAGGGCCCTACCTAGTGTCGTCTCCATCGTCCACAGTCAGTCTCCTATTTCTAATGGTTTGTAGCAGATTTCGATCGGATTTTCCCTGAACACACTCCGAGCCAGGCTTCAGAGATGGGACATTGAAATCTCCAGGAATAGTGATTTGGTCATATTCCAAGTTCCGTATCCCTCTGATGGTGCTGAGCATTAGCTGGTTTTGCTATGCCCTACATGTAGGTGATTGGTAGATGCTATTCAGTAAATGCCTGATGTGGCCTACAGTGAAATGTCACAATATGGAGTTTGGGAGTTCGGTAAGTAGTAGGTCTTTTGCACATATTTAAGTTGCTTGTCCGAGCGAATGGCAAATCCCCCTCCTCCCTTGTTACCCCTGTCTCGCCTGACCAGAGCTGATTTCTTTATCGCAAATGGTGGGCGTTAGCCAGGTTTCAGTAAGGATGATTATTTTAAGGTGTAGGTGTAACTGGAGGTTTCCGAGTTCACCTGCTTTCCCCCTCAGCCCTCTCACAGTGTTATATAGACAGCTGACAGTGAGTCTCATCACCTTAGAGTATTGTCGGGTATTTGGCCTGACGTTGACTACTAGCAGAGGATTTAACATTGGGAGTAGTTGGCCGATTCCGATGGAACCGAACTGCTGTAGATTTTCCGTGGATTCAGTAATAACGCTGGGTTGACAGTGACTGCCATTCTCATTGCCGCACCTCTGTAGTGTCCCTGTGACATAGAGACGTATTTTGGCCTCTCTTTTCTGCCTCCTTATGCTTCGTGGTCTGCTTTCGCAACATAGGATATGTTCTCCTATTTTATTTTTGCTTTTGTACCACCGTTGAAGTACTACAGCCAACTGTTCCTGGGAGTTAAATTTGACACTTAGTAACCTTGAAGAGCTAATCTGTGTGAGATGGACTGAGTGAGGTGGCCAAAAAATGGAAATTGTTCCAGAAGCCCCATGACCCATCTGAGTTGACGCCCGTCTTCACTGCTGTACATCATGCATGTGATTTCACAAACAGTGCAAGTTTCCAGTTCCGGAATACCGCGTATGACATCAGTTCCGTTAACTCCCTCACCGTTTGCCTTTTAGCCCATGGCCTGTAATGTCTCTTATGTTGGAGCTCCTGTCGATGGCTAATATTTGAGCCAGTAACAGTATTCTTTCAGTCTATTCGACAGAGCCCAGTGTCATCCTTAACGGAGGTGCCTTACCTCGAGGTGCCTGAACACCCCTGTAAAGTCTGCACAATTTTGCTAAACCGATGTCCAGCCCTGATTTACTGTGCCAATTAGACCACTTTTCCTGATCAAACAGAACCCTTTGTTCAAGCAAACTACTGTTGCACATTGGTTAGATAAACTGACATAAGACTTAAGTTTGGTCTTTGAATGCTTGTCCTCCTTTGTAGGGTCGGTCACTTTAGACTTTATCAGGATCTGACAAGTCTTTGTTATGTTACCATGCTTCCTAGCGAGTGCAAGTGGTCTTTTGGCAATTGCGTCATCCCTCACTGTTCCGGGCGTAACCTTGCAAGTATTCAATTTATACAGATAGATATTTCCAGTCGATTGAGCTGGAGTGTCTTTTTCATGGTTTTTAATAAGTTTTGTTGATGTGGTGTTGTCAAGTAGAGCATTGCACGATATTGTATCGAGACGGAAAAGTGACGCGCTATTTCTGTTATCTGAGGACATGCTGTGTGAGACTGTGCCAGGGCGAAGGAGTGGGAAAATGTACCAGAACCACGGGCACAAGTTATTTCGCATAAACTTGTAATATGGTTTTGTCACTCCTTTGTTACAGTGGCAGTGCACACATCGTTTAAAAAAATTACATTCAAATGCTGAATCACTTTTGGAAACAACAAAACTACAGGCCTGGCATTCGTGTCCTTTTCTAGAAGACTTTCGAAGTCTTATGACGTCTTCAGCGTTTGCTTTTATTTTTGCTATGTGTCATGCACTGGCTTCCTATGGATGGAGTTGTAGTATCGTGTCCACTTGGTTTCACCTTTGCAGTTTCAGTGCTGAACTGCGGCGATGTAGGCATAGCATCAGAGCAGGGAATATGTACATGGGTCTTAAGAAACGGTATGTGAGATTAGGTTGATATCCATGGGTTATTTCGTCCTCTGACTGAAGCTGTAGTCGCTACAGTATTTGGTGTCTTAGTGTTCTTTTTAAGGCTACTTTCAACCGCCATATTAAAAATTACTATAAATTATACTTATATACGAATAAGAGATAGCAATAGAATCTGCCCGCTAGAACAAGAACAAATAGATTAATGAAGTATAAGATAAGAAAAAAAGGTTTCTGACTTTACCTAATAGTGTTAGGTTACTCGGCTTCACTGGGATCACGTGGCAGACCAACAAGTTTTGTTTATCGGAACTAGTGAGGAAGATGCTGTTGTAGATGTAGCCCCTGAAGCTTTGGCAGTAGTTGGAGACAGCTGCACTTACCACACACTGATTTAATGTGGAAGTAATGGTTGAATTTAATTCACCGGCAAGGAAGATCAGGTTTTCCAAATGGATAATGTTCAAAATAGGTATTTTCCGGTTAGCGAGGAAAAAGCACACCATATTCCTTAGAATTAATTTTCAATATGATCAGAATTAATTAATTCTTACCTTTATTACTGCCTGAGGAGCAATGAAATTTGCCATATTATTGAAAAGATGACCATAGATCACTATGTTCCTAGATGCGTCTACATTTTTAATTTTATTCTTTATTCGATCTGAAAATCCCAATCTTTAGTTGGCCTGTCTAAATTTACTTCTGTAACCTATTTTATTTCAATTTTTAAGTAATAATGCCTACATTTATTTTGAATTTAAATCTAAGCCACTTCTTTTCTCTTTACTCGATGTCTTTGTTTTCACACGATATGCCTGATAACCGTCTGGTACCTACCTGACTGAATTAGTTTATGATACATGATAATCTGACTACTCAAAATACGAAATGCCAAAATGTAATTATTTGTATATTCCATTTTTTGTCATCAACTTTTATAAATCTTCAAACTTATTGGTGGCATGTCACATTTCTTTAGTTTTTTATTGCTCATCGTCACATTTCTTTGCACTTTCATTTCTTTCCTATTCTAGTGTGAAAGTGGTTATTTCGAACAAACGGCATTATACTTACTCGAATTCCCGATAAACCTTTTCGCTTTCATTTCATCACAACTGACAGTATATCAACAGTACTAAGGCGGTGTGAATTTATGCCACTTTAAAATCCCTACTCAGTCCTATAAAAGGAAAGATATTCAGTGGAGAGTTACTCTTGTCAGCGATATCGTGTATATATATATATATACTTGTATATATATGCTATTGTACAGCTTGAGAATGATATCTCTGAAAAAAGTAACTCTTCACTGAATATCCTTCCTTTTATATGACTCAGCGTGGATTTTAAATTGGCGTAAATTCACATCGCCTTAGTACTGTTGATACGCTGTCACTTGCGATGAAATGAGAGCAAAAAGGTTCATTCTTTATTGAAACCAGTAAAGGGAATCGGCTTTATTAAAAGATATGCATTAATTTAGTCAGTCTGCTGATCTTTCTTTAGCCACAAATACAATCTCTTTGTTGTCTGAGTGTTAGGGGGAAATGTGTCTCATTGTCTTTTACTAAGTAGAAAACATCCGGTATGCAAAATAACTTGAAACTTTAGTATCTAACTAACGCTTTGTGCATTCATGTGTCATTTAATAGTGTATTTGTTTTGGATGTTCTCGTTTTTCACTATCATTCTATGGTTTATCTGAAATCAAAACACCTTCAATTTTAGGCTCTCAATCGGAATACCCCGAACTTTATCGCAAAGTATACAAGCCAGACTTATCAGAACCCTTTATAAGCCCACATTTGAACCAACAGTCCATCTTAGTGGACCCGAAGGTTAGACATTTTATTTTTGCTTGTAGGAAAGTATAAAACAGATAATTATAAATTTCAAACTATTTAATTCTACATTAATTCTTAAATTCAGTTTTTATATCCAATGTGTTCATAGATTTGTGGGGAGACTGTATAAGTGACTTGAGTCTGGGAATTACTCGTTTATCATATAAAATGCAAATGCCATGCTGAAAAGGGTTACGGAAGTTTGTGTTAGGTAAACTGTTTGGAATTATCAGATGTTTTTGTGCTTGTTAGGAACAACAATAAACGAAGTATGTTGATAACACTTTCGAATTGGTATAAAACGTGAACGAAAGTATCATCTTCTAAATACTCAAGTAATTCTCGAGTAAAATTTGTTGTTCTCGACGTCCGGGAAGAATTCCGTTCTAACCAGCTAATAACCGAACGTGTTACCTGCAGTATAAGACTCACCATCATTCTGTCATTGAACTGTGAAATTTCCTGGTAGAATGGGGTTATATTTGTCAGTTATCTAATCCCACCTCAATACCATTCTCGTATTGTTTCTAGAGCTTAGAGTTAGTAAATTGCACTTATGTGCTAACTTCGCTTTGTAGACATTTCATTTTACAACAAATCTTAATAGCATTTTCAAAAAGTCAATCTCTTTTAATGTCATAATTTGAAAAGAAACACTTGCTATGAAAATTTTTTATCATTGTTTATTGACTATTATTATTACTATCATTATTAGTATAATTTTTGTTATTCTAGACAGGCACTCGAAAATCACCTTTCACAAGGCGATGTACTGCCAGATTTTCGGATGTTCGCACAATGAAGGATTTATTTGAAAAGGGTTTGGAGAAGTCACGTAAGTTTTTCTCCGGAAAAGACTGTTTTGCATTCTTCATGCTCTGTCACAGTAATGTTTTCAGATTTTGTCGGGTTTTGATTTGTGTTTTTCTTGAAGAAACAAACATTTGATTGTGGCAAACTGAAGATTGGATTACTTTCGTACGTTATAAGTAGAAGCTGGCATTCAGTAGAAGACTGGTGCTTAATAAAAGCACTAATCATGAAAAAAAAACTTGTGTTTAATTAGTTAATTATTTAAGCTATGACTTGTTAGTTGGATACTCTATGAACGTGATTATTCATACAATTACATAGGCTTACCAGTTGTCATTCTAAACGACAGTGTGGTAAATAAGACAATATGTGGAATATACATTGAAATGTAGATTGAAGTTTACGGAATAGAAAGAATAGGGAATTATGAACATCTAGACTTTAAAGGTTGTTTATAGTGCAAATTTTTATCACGAACCGATTCGAATTAGAAAATCTTTGAAAACCAAGGAAATCTGGACAACTGTTTTGACTTAGTTTTGAACTTTTCATTTGTATTTATGTAGTGATGATCGCACTACGGATAGATCCAAGGTTTTTGTGGCTACAAGATAAGGGCATTTTCCATTCGGTCACTGAATAAGACCAAAGACCAAAATATGACGAAACAACTGTGTTCACTGTTCTTTGATTTGAAATGATCCTCTAATTGACTTTGGTTTCTGATGAAACATACAATGAAACTAATCAAAATTCTACCAGCCAAAATCCTGGTGCGCATGTATTTCAACTTAATTTTCTTCACTGTAGTGGGAATATTAATAATTCCTTAAAATCAGTGAATCGGAATGTATCATTGATATAAGAATAAAACTTGGGCACTGTGGTAGAGTGTAATTCCATTATGGGTAAATTTCATTTTGATAGAGTCTCACAGTGTTATACAGTAATATTTACTGATGACGTTTCGAGCACAATTTATTGCTCATAATCATTGCTCATATGATTATGAGCAATAAATTGTGCTCGAAACGTCATCAGTAAATATTACTGTATAACACTGTGAGACTCTATCAAAATAAAATTTACCCATAATGGAATCGGAATGTACTTTGGAAAAAAAAAACTTATATTAACAACTGCTGAAATTTCGCATTCACACTTTTTCAAACAAATATCAAGCTGCTAGTATAAGAACTGATTTTAGGCTTCTGAAGTGCATTAGAATAAATGTGTTCAGATCTTA
>OX235279.1:51305460-51347244 GCA_944472155.2 Trichobilharzia szidati | reverse complement strand
TTTGCCAAGTGAGAAACAGCTGCATATGTCGTTGACATATAGAGTGAATAGGAGGGGGCCTAAGACACTACCTTGAACTACTCCAGAAGTGACTGGACTAGGTTTAGAGTTTACAGAACCCAGTCTAACTACTTGGGACCTATTGTTAAGGAATGATTCAATCCATCCTAATAATGGGTTACTTATTCCTAAGGAGTTTAGCTTATTTATTAGAAGCAAGTGGTCAACGCGGTCAAAGGCTTTGGATATGTCGAAGTAGATGACTAGTACTAGTTGTTATTTGTCTCGGCTGCTAGTTATATAGTTAAAGAAGTCAAGGTGACAAGTCATGCATGATCTGGATTTTAGGAATCCATGTTGGTTGGGACTTAGAATATTGCAGCTGAGCATATGTTTGAGGATATCATCTTTAACTATTCGTTCAAAGATTCTAGATACTATGGGTGTAATATTGATTGGCCTATAGTTGTTGAATTCAGTTTTTGATCCGGATTTGTGTTTGGGTACTATAAATGTGGTTTTCCATCTATCTGGATAGGTTTGGCTTTCTAGGGACATTGTAAAGATCCTAAGTAATAAAACGGAAATGTCACAACCACCGTGTTTATAAAGATACGATGGTCTACCGTCAATGCCAGCACTACTAGAGCTTTTAAGAGTATTAATGGCTTGGTTAATATTAGAATAAGTGAAATGAACTGTAGTGATTTGTTTCAGCGTTGAAGATGAAGGGAGTTCTATTGTAGATTGTAAACCGAGAAGTGAACTTGTAGGCTTAAGGTAGTTAGCTGCAAACGTCTCATTAAACAGTTCACACATGTCTGCATGGTTGCTGTATAGTTTGCCCTTGTTTATAAGGAGAGAAATTTTATGGCTTTGGCGATTCATTCGTTTCTTTAGTATTTCTGTGAGAGCACCTACTCTGGTGGTGCTGGCTAGTGCCGTGCATTCTTCATTTCTCATACGCAAGTTATGAGCTTGCGAGATGGAGCTAAGAGTACTAAGTATTGACCCTAGTGTACTAAAGTCGTGTCGCCTGAAGTAACTTGTAGACAGTCTTTTCAGTTTCCTACGATCCTTTGGCTTTATGAATGTCTTTCTATGTGGGGAAAACTTTAGTGTTTGAAATGGGATGACAGCATCTAAGCATGTGTTGGAGTTATAGTAAAAGATGTCTAGAGCTTTCGAGAGGCTATCAGTATAGAAGTACTCACTCCATTCTGAGGATCTTAGCATTGATTTTACTAGAGTCCAGTCTGCCTTACTGTAGTTCCTGTAAGTTATTTGTTGTGAAGTAGGGGCATGGGTTGCATTGCTACTTGACGGAAGTGGCAGTGCACACAGCACTGTTTTGTGGTCACTCCCTGAAAACTCAGAACCTACTAGGGTAGAAAGGGGACTTATATTGTGGCAGAAGATTAAGTCTAGTACGTTATTACCTCTTGTAGGGGTTGTGACAGTCTGCTTCCAGCCAAGTATATCCAGTGTGCCTAAGAACTTATCAAGTTTAGTTGGACCTGTGCGTATATCCCAGTTGATTTCTGGTAAGTTAAAGTCTCCACATAGGATCTTATGATCGTAGTGGAGGGTGGATAATTGTTCTAGAGTATTAATAAGTTGGGTCTCGTAATTACTAAAGGTGCCAGGTGCTCTGTAGGTGCATCCAATTAATACTATTGCGTTATTTAAGTGTAAGTTAACCCATAAAGTCTCAGGCATGTTAAGTGTACTACTTTCTAGCTGTGATACAGTAAGTGCATTCAGGAAGTACATAAGACAACCCCCTCCCTTACCACCTTCCCTGTCACACCGAAAGTGTGTATAGTTATCTAAGCTTATCTCTTCATCCAGTATGTTCGAGTTACACCAGGATTCAGTGATGACAATTATAGGGGGTTTGTATATTACTGTGAGTGCTCTGAGCATCGGTAGTTTATTTAGAACGGATCTAGCATTTATGAGGATTAGGTAAACATGAGATTTGAAGTAGCATTTGAAGTACTTAAGTTCGTTAATCAGCCCCGAATGTGGTTCAGCACCCAGTAGTACTGTTTGACATGACGACCCTATGTTAAGAGGAGTTTCAGCATCATGTTCACGTATGTCTATCGAGTTGGTGTGTGCTGTTTTCGGTGAAGAATTGAGCGTTGGAGTACTGGATGTGTTATAGGCTAATGCATTTTTATTTTTAGTTAAGCTAGAAACGGGGGTAGGGATCTTTATTTGACCTAAACTTGTGCATGTACCAAGTGTGCTTAATGGATGCGGGCGAACTAGACTGTTCCTACATTCATGCAAAGGGGGAGCCAGCACTAGCGGTTTAGGAGTGTTAGCATCCCTACCAGCTGTTTTTTCAACGCTGACAGGGACGCAGGGGATAAAAAATGATTGGGACCTTGTGAAGACCATGGTCTATTATTCCACCTATTGTTAGGTACTAGTGGTGTCCTTGTAAGCGTTACGAATGTACTGCTTTGTGGGTTAGTTCCCAGCAGACTTGTACCGTATATCCGATCAAAATTTATTAGCGTGCCATACTGTGAATGCCCTGAGTTGTTGGTGGTCGAGTTCTCACTATTGTCACTTGTACTCTTGAGGGTGGCATCGTTTTGGCGTTGGTTATCAGTATGGGCCATGGTGCTATTTCGCACGTTGTGGGTGCCAATACTATTGACCGTGGGGAATGTGGGCTTAATTATACTGCCATTGTTGTTGCTGGCATGGTTTGGGGTCATATTCTTCTCTTTTTTACCAATGGACTTATGGCTAGGAGAGGACTTGACTTTTTTTCTTGGATTATTTAGTGACATGTCTAAATCTACGGTGGTAGGAGGTATAGTTTTATTGGCTATTTGATTACAATTTAGCGGCCTTTCGGTTGGTGTCGCTCTCTGAGAAGATAATTCTGTGTGGTTAGAGAGGGGTGGTGCGGTGGATTCTACGGTGTCTCTCAAAGGGTTGGGTGTAATTGCTGCTTGCAATGTCCTATTGTTTATTCCACAATTAGACTCAGTGTGATAATTATATACGCGCCTTTCTATGACGGTCTTGTCCACCGCAACCTTTATTAGTTTGTAATTTCTGGCTTGCGATAGGGTGTGTTGGGAGTGGGTAAATTTTCTGGCCTCAGCCGGTGTTTCGAACTGAAAACGAATAGGACAACACTTGTCATGTTGACTCTTCTTCAGCCTGTAGCACTTAGTCTTGGAGTTGGGCATTTTCGCCTCACTAAGTAGGATGCTCTGTACCTTTTTTAGTGCCTCATTATCCGGAACGTTGTAGACAATAGCATTTAATTTAGCATCTAGTCGTTTTGTTACTTCTGTAGTAACAAAGTTAATTAGGTTATCCACCTTAGATATCGATTCACTGTCAAGTTTGTTAAGGTCTACAGTTTTCATGAGGATAGTTAAAGGTGTCAGTTCACAGACCTGCAGTCTGATATCACTGATCTGACCTGATAAATTGGAGATTTTGGTATTGGTATCGGAAATTCCAGGATCTACTGACTTATTGTTTTTTAAGTCCCTTAACTCGGCCTTAAGCCCTCCTATGGACAACTTTAGAAGTTCTATTTCTGAAGATAGTACTGAAACAGAGCTTGAAGGCTGGAGCTTTTCGATAAGCACATAAGGTGTAGGGAGGGTTTCTGTATGAGCAGAGGGTACTGAATTTTTAGCAGTAGTGCTAAAACTGGCTGTCAGTATAGTTTTATCCTCAGTTTCAGCTCGACGCTTACGACATACAAGTGAGTTTTGTGGCTCACTATAACCATTTGTAGGAAGTATGTTGCTTGATGTAGCAACTTTGTTTACAGGTTGGGATTGCTAGCCTCACGCCTGAGAAGGGGATTGTGCATTAAAATATGGTTTAGAGAGAAGCGACCTTGTGGGTTGCTTCACTTAAAACCAGAAAAACAAGGAATAAAATAATCAGAAGAACACCAGCACAGGAAAATAACTCACAAGAAGAGGGGTAACAAGCGACAACAACAATAATAGTATCACAATCAAGTACAGTTAACCAAAATGATAGACTCACTGACTTAAGCTAACATGAACATGTAAATCCGTCAATATATACAATTATAGGTATAAGTTAGCGTTAAACAAGCACAGAGTGGCAAACAGCTAGTTATAGGTATTATCTATCAGCATTAGTATATCAGAGATTCAGTGTTTCAAAGGCAAGTAATTGCAATAGTTTTTTGCAATTTTTGGGCAAGATATTCCACAAAAATCAGAGTTTTGGGTAACTATATAAATGTAGCGTATTGATCGAAAAGCTCGTCAAGGTCCATCAGAGTGTCTGAGAAGCACTCAAAATACTTTGTAATCCCACCGGGTTATATCACGGATAGTGGTAGTATTGATAGATTTGGATCTGCAGGACTAGACAACGATACAATCACACAGAAAACGACTCCTGCAGGCAATGTTCAACAACGTGAGTACTGGCGTGATAACTGCGACGGCTGGTGAGCGAGTTAAATGGGCCGAGTCTCTTACATGTGAAGGTTTCGCGAACAGGCGCGGAACTCAATAGAAATCGCGAGCACATCACAAAGTACAAGTATGTTGTACCTCACCCCCTATATTTTGCTTCGACGGAAAGAATTGACAAACACAAAAAATATATGTGAAGCATCGTTTTCCCCTTATATAAATACCAAACGTTCTGAGAAATATCAGGTTGCATTTTCTCCAAGTGATATGTCCGAAAAATTGGAACAGCACGCCCACATAAGTTAACCAAGAGGTGGAAGAAATAAAGACATATCATTACAGTGGCGCTTGAGTCAGTCCTTCTCATAAACAGACCGAATTCCGGCGCGCACAAATTACATACCTATTTTCCCCAGATAATCTAGTCCCCTTCCACGGTTAGTTTCGAGGGAAGGGACAGATCAAGGGAAAGTAACATCGTACTGAAGATGATGCGAATAAAACTGGGCCCATGGAATTCAAAGAGAGAGTTTTGTCCATACGGTGATCGTAACATAATGTAGGTATGGATGTATGTATGTTTGGCGTATTATTCTGCACACATAGCCTTTCGCCACCCCTGGATTTATGCATAGACGATATAAATTTATGGATACACATATATGTATAAATTTACATAGCAGACCACAAAATGACTAATTAATTGGTGGTATTGGTACAAAACATGTTCATTATCTTAGTGCATCCGCACACTGGTCCTCTGGGACCTCAGGTGGTCATATTTTAGTATTCTGGACATTTAAACACATCCAAATGAAAACTCCATCAGTTCACTGAGCAGCTCCGAGTCTTTAAAGCCGTAGCTTGTCAATCACTGAGTTATACTGTGGCCTAGTCTAACTCTAAACGGGAACGTAGATGCAGCGGATGCTATTGACGTTTCGTGAGTTGAGAACACTGCAAGGCTTGAGGTGAAACAGACAGGTGAGAACACTTCAAGAAGATGAATTATTTACACTGATTAAGTATCTGGAGGTTAACGACACTCTGGACACAAGTACATATCGGGATAGACTTGCTCCATGATCAGATGAATAGCTGACTCATAAGCCATAGAAAATCTTAGACTGCAGCTGGATGAACAGCAAATAGCGAGCTCGAACCAGCAGACTTGATCCCCACTGGTTTCACTATTTTAGTTTCTCAGCTATACAAGATGTATCAGTTTCCCTACACTTTGCAATTCACTTCCTCGCAGACTCTTCTGTCACATTGATTTGCTTTCTCAGTGCGTGTTTTCATTTCAATTGCAGATATTCCAAACCCAGCGATGAGCTGTATACTCCACGATATCTCCTAGGCATTTTGTAGAATATGGTATGACCAGGACTACGGCACCCAGGATGAGTTACATTAATTTACATAGGACGATAAGAGACGCTGATTAACCTTACAGATTTTATTCCTCAGAGTAGTCCTCTAGTAACATGGACGAACACTTCTAATCGAGTAGGAAGTGAACCCAGACACAGGTCAAAAGGACTGAATATAAGTTAGTGCTAAAAATTCGTTTCGAGATAGTCGAAAACTAAGAGCAAAAGTAAACAAAACTAAAACGAAACAGATGAATGATATCTATTGGGGGAAAACATAGTCAAAAGAAAAGAGGTGAAATATATTAAAAAATAGTTGGGTGTTTGTCACGGCACTACAAACTCCTTGCAACATCCCGACGGTTACTTCTCTTCATAATGACTTCGTGCAAAATGTTATGCCCTCAAGTATGGATACATTTCATTATTGGGATGGGTTTCCGATTCCAGCTATACAGACTTTTCAGGCTAGAACCTCGTAAATCATCAGGTCGAAGAATTTTGCAGATTCAAGCATACTATATGACTGCTACAAGCTGCCAAAAATATGGCAGAGAAACCCGCTCTTCCTGCTACAATTTTGGTGAAGGCAATAGGCCTTCAGTGTAGTTCTTAGTGGTTGGGATTTCCCATTGCTTTCCATGGTTTAGATCAACGATATCTGAGGTGTAATCAGGCATGACAGAGAAAACCATTTCGCCAATAACTTGTGTCCACAGCTTTCACCTACTTCTCCCTCAAAGGAGGATTCACATATGTTCAAGATGACCTGAATAGGCTATTTAACTGGGGCAACGTCTAGCAGCTGCCATTCAGTTATTCCATAGAAGACCTAGGCGTTGCCTATTCGTAAAACTTAACATTTACTCAGTTCGCAAAACCAGTTGTTTACAGATGCAGGCGGCTCACAGGCATGTTACACTGAAAGCCGCACACAACCGAGGCAAAAGTTCTCCTGTACAGTGTTATCGTTCGTCGAGTAATCGGATATGCATGGATATGATAGGGTTCGCGCTGAAATTGTCCAGCGGCGGCATTTGCACATGAAGCCCTTACTTATGGGGATAGGTACAGAAAATATGGATTTGAGACACTCTGGTTAAGATGCCTGAAACTCAACCTAACTTTCCCCTTCAGAGTTCCACATGCCTACATCAAAAGCAATAATCCGATAGCTTTCAACAATATAGCTACACATACTCGTCGGAATTCAGGACACAATCTATCCATAACTTAGTACCTGACAATACTGAATTCAAGGTTCTCTAAAATACGGTATAGTGCACTGTGGAAATTACTTCCACTTTCAGTACGTGGTTGCAAACATCTTACTTAATTTCGAGGCTTTCTTTCACTTGGTCCACTTATCCATACTTTCGCAATGCAAGCTGTTCAACTAATGGTGGTACTACAGACCACAATGCAAGCGCCCAGTTTAAGGAAATTCATCACTGCAGCCAGCGTACAACACTTAAACATGTCACAAGCCTCACCCCGTTTTTTCCTCAGTACTAAACCTTAGGTTCAGTTATTTACCTCATTTAAAATCCTATCATTATTTAATCAGTGTGATTTCCAGGGCCATAAGACAATCTATGATTATCTCAAATGTGTAATCCCAAAGTGGTTTTACCCGTAGTATAACTGGACAGGTATTGTATAATGTCAAACGCACGCCACATAAAATGTGTTCGTGAAAATTTGGCACAACAAGTTCAGCCAACTGACTGTTTACCCGAAGTTCACTCCACCCACCTTTATCAATAATTGTTCCACTACTCAATAGGCTTGGACTTAATTCACTTTAGTACTGAACACTTATATGCCTTATGCTCTTTGAAACTTAGTTTTTGCCCCTTTTCAATACCTTATATATACGCATGAAGATGACACTAATAAGAATGCTGCATGCATGGTAAATGCAAGAAGCAATGAGATGCTACAGTCACAGTTGCGTCGGTAGCACAGCGGTTATGACTCTCGCCGACCATGCAGATGTTCCGGGACTCGATCCTCTGCTTGATATCAATGGTCTGCCTGCACAGTTTAGGCTACCGCTATCACTTGCTGAAAATTCCAAATCTGTACTGAAAAATTCGGTGTGGAATCAAGCTGCATTAAAAAAATAAAATTCTCAGACCCTATCGTCACAACAGGAGGGAGAGTGGTACATTCTGATCAGCAGATATGGTGATAGTTACAAATGTGAATTGTGCCATTCTGCAGGACAGCAATATGTATTTCGACGGTTCGAGATTAAAACATGAGCTTAGATACCAATCGTTAAATCAATAATAATCGTTTAGATCTGTATAACAAACAGTGCTTAACACTTAACCATTTGCCCAGTTTCTTCTCATGATGCAATTCTGTGGGCTCTAAGCAGATTCATTATGTCCTACATGTTTTTACTTTTTCGGATCTTTGAAGCCACTTCTGAATGAGCTGTCACTAATATACTTCGAAGTAAATTTTACCTAAGAACAACTGTACTCTGTTAAGATTTATCTTACATGTTTGAGCTCATAATTGAGCAGAAACATGCTCTTTTCACTTGTATTCCAAGCTTCCTCAAAGTCTGATTGTGATGGAATAAAATTTAACAACTACAACAGCAATTTGACGGAAGTGGGCTATATTTTCATTGAAAACACCAATTTGGTTAGCGTTATTCATTGCAAACATATGTTATCATTCTAGGAAGACATAGCCACTTCCTATTTGACTTTTGTCTTTTGTAATGCATTATCTCTACCCACGTTTTTATACAAGTTCACTGTTTCTCCCTGATGAAATAGCTTCCAATAACGTGGAGAACTTGCATTTACCTGAATAATTATTTGTCGGTTGACTAAAACTGTCCTCAGGAAAGGCAACGAATTCTGGGTTTATACACAACCTTGATGATGACCTGGTTGAGGGCCTTGCAATTTAACATTTATATAAACCTGTTATGATTACTCGTATTATAATTCAGTCATTAGGACTTTTGAAATAGTAGTAATTAATTGGTATTTCGGAGTTGTAATTTCCACCACGTTTGATAGTGACTGTAAGAAAGGCATGAATTTTATGTATACTTACTCGTCCATAAAGGTTATGGTTTAGTAATTATTGTTAATGCTCTCCCTAAAAAGTCCACATAATTTAGCCGGTAGATTGCCTAGTCCGAATCTGCAACGCGAAGTTTCTAATTACTGTCTATATCTCCTTGGCTTTAAAGATCATTCCCTTCTGGTTGAATCCTTAAGTTCACTGCTTTGATTATTCTCTCAAAGTCAGTTAGAGACGATGCAGTAGCTCGTAAAACAAGCCTAGATTGTTCCCGGTATTTCACCTGTTTATTGACGACTATGTATCAGTTGTTGTTGTTGGTTGATAACCGGCCTTAAATGATCTTCCTCTTCCTACGACGATAAACTGCTAGTTTCAGCTTGCGTGTCGGTGTTCTGTGATCAAATGGCTTTGCACCAGACGTCATTCCTGCTTAGGCTAGTGCCATACTGACGCCAAGGAGAACGATTGTGAAGCATGAATTCTAAATATGAAGTTGTGATGGTAATTTCCTGGCTGAAGTAGACCAATATCTGAAATCTTCGGCCCTTTGGAAAACCACGCGCCCACTGGTGCTGAGCTTGTCACTTAGCAGTGTTTTCTATACTCCATTCTTCCTACCCTACTCACCTACCAATGTGCCTCGAAAGTTTACGTCAAACGTTATCCCTAAATTTGGATGGAATATAGCATTATTCCGCTACCTTTGTAATGCTCTCGGAGGCAAAACGTGATATAAGGATATTAGGATACTCTCAGGTTTCGTATGGTAAGGCGGTGTCCTGTTTCTCGCATAAGAGATTAAGTTGGCTCCCAGAGGGTCACTTTCAATGTTATATGCAGCTGCTATTGCCTCCATGACACATGATCGGACAAGATTACAGTACTCTTATTTTCAATTCAATTGTTAAAATAAAAAAAGAATAGGTGGAATGTGGCGGATTAATAAAGCTCTTACATGAACTTATTCCGACTAAAGCTTCTGTTGTGCATATACGCTTCTCTGGAAGATTTCACTAACTGATCAGGAGGTCCGGTTATGGAATTGTTTAGTAGAAGTAAAACCTTGTTGCCAGCAGGAGGAAGTAAATCAATGTATCCAGATAGGAAGACACTCTAGAATGAAGCCCGAATTATGTAGTTTGGTTTTTAATATGTAGGGTCACATTTGTCCTCTCTGTTAGCCTTTTCCAGGGAAACAGTCATGTTTCTATGCATTCCAAATGAAAAATAGATGAGCAGGGGGGAATATAGGGCAGTTTTCAAACAACTGGGGTGAATGACAAAAAATTATTAGGTTTACGCCAGATCGTCATAATGATATTGGACATTGGCGAACATTGTTCTTCCATAGTCAAGGCCACTTCGGTCGTATTGCGGAGTATTTGAAATGTACAAGTTCAGCCGGATTTTGTCGATTTACTGCAGAAATGTGACAACTGCTACTTCGAGGAGCGCTCATTCAGTGTTGTCTCCTTTGGAGCAAAAGTACTATCCGCACATTGGAAACAGGGAAATTGTCGGTTACGGTAGAAATGGCACTCCCATGTATATGGATGATATGGCAAATCCTTATCCCAGTATAAGGTTCTGTAATCACACACCTGAGGTATTGTACATATGTGTGTTTATTTCGACTAGATTGCACTTCTTCGAGAGAAGGAGCAGGGAGACTGGAGAAACCTGACGAAGGAAGAAATTAAAGCACTATACCGCCATAGCTTCAGACAGACCCTCGCCGAGGTCATAGCTCCTCATGGACACTGGAAACTAGGAATGGCATATGGTTTCATTTTCGTGAGTATAGGCCTAGGGTTTTACATATACATCCGCCTATTCGGTAAGTGCTTATATTCAGACTGATTTCTGCAGTAATAACACCTGCGAAAAATGTTCTTGAATTACCTGAGTACAAAGACGCTTTACTATACAAAAAGGTGTTCAGCCGATCAGGGTCTATTGGTGAAGCAAACAAGTTTGACGTCTCAAATATGCGTTGGAAAGAATAGATACACTTGACAGTGCTATAATGTTAGTTGTCTGCTACTTTACAAATATATGATATTAGTAGTATATCTCTCGTTATTACTTTATTCCTAATATAATCCATATTTGTGAAAGATATTTTCTTAGAAGCTTTTCAGGTGTGGAATATATCAAATCTCTCGATACGTCACCACCAACAGACAAACAAAAATCGAGAATATACTCAGGCAACGCTTCCCAAAAGCGAAGCACATATCAGTGTCTGACGTCAGTGGTAAGAAGCTTATATCTGTCTCAACTTTTTATGTAGGTGGTTGTGGAGCTATGTTTGAGATAGCTGTCGAAACCGAAGAGTTTGACTCCTTATCCGTTCTTCAACAGCATCGAGCGGTTAAACAGGTGCGCGCAGTTAATTTGGCTTATATGTTATAGGCTTTGAGAGACGAAATAAAGAACATGCATGGACTCACGATCACGACTAAATCCTAATGAGAATGGTTTCTTTCCTGCGCATCTGTATGTGGGACATATGATAATAGTTTGTAAATTTAAAGTGTAATTCTATTGGTATTTGAAATGTCTTCATCGTTACGTGGTTGTGCCGTGGTGTGGCTAGCTCCTTTGAAGGTAATTTGCATTTCGTAGGCGTACGTTGGAGTTGAATGCATGTGTTCACTGACATTGATAGTTATCGATATTTCAATTTATTAACAGTCATTTCACTTCATATATTTAACCTCTTACTACGTATCACTTGAATACATTCATATTGCCAATCAGGACTAGTTACATGTTAGTGTTAACTACATTTGGCAATAGTTGATGTTCTCGTAAGTGGTCGAGACTTGAGTAGACATTCTTTTTTCTGATGGTCGAATAAATGCAGTAAGCGGAGGTGGCCGCAGAAAGTGCAGCTACAAGCTTGTGCAACTCGCGCTGTGATAGCTAACACTTCGCATATCTTCACTGTAAATTCCATGAGATTTTACTTTCACAGAGACTGATATGACTCCTGTGGCATTGTATTCATGTGGTCACCTGGTCTCACTAGTTATCGAGTATAATCTAGGCATTTGACCTCCAGATACTTCTACCGATTACTATTGTCAATAGTCTAGGTGAATGACTAATAGTTAGGGGCTTGCATTTGTCGGTGGTGCTATGTATTATGCTGTCCGTGACGAATGAGACCTAAGGTTCTGTCATACAGAAAGGTCAGAATAGAAGTGGTTGTATATACTATGGTGGCAATCGGTAGAAATCGCGGGTCTAGCGCATAGGGGCGCCTCAGGAGTAGTACATTCCACTAGCCGGTCAGCTAGTGAGTTGTCTACGTTAATACTCTGGTGAAGGTTAGCCGCGGAAATAGCATATTCGATTTATCCTACGGTTATTGGTAATTGGTAAAAATTTCACTGGAGGCAGCATGTTTGACAGGCCCGAAGATGTCGTCTATGATCAGTGAAAACTAATCACTTTTATTTGATGGTTAGAGGAAATATCAACAATGGTCTTCGCAGCCGGAAATTAGCGTATCCAACACAAAGCACTGTTCATCAACCACCCCCGTATTTTCTCTTCATCTTCTGATATCGTTCTCCACCTATAGTCAGTTAACGACTAAGAAGCGTTGTTTATAATAGGCACACCTGTGATTTCGTAGGGGGACTTCCAGCAGGAAAGGTTCATGTCAGTGTCTCACGAGTATTAATTATCGCATCTGTGTAACACCTGGGAGATCAGTGTTTACCCATTCACTCCAGAGAATGTGTGCCGAGAGATTCTGTGGTAAATCTAATTAACTTCTTGGTGTTGGGTCAACATCATGCTGTACATCATAAAAATCTTTAAGTAGCTGATAGTGGATGGTTACCTGCTTAATTTGAACCCTAGTTACTAGGTTACGGATTAATGAGTGGTTTCTGTAAAATTACTCGTTATTGTATTTCGCAAAAACCAAATCACAGGAAACCAATCAACCATACATCCTGGTCAGAATTTAGAAATTTTTACTTAGCAGAATTAATTGTAATTTATGTAATAAATATTAAGAAGTAACAGTAAGCGTTTAAACAATATAGGGATATAAATTTTCAGTCTCTACATCCGCCGTGTCGAGTGTCTCCTTGCGTGTTAATAATGGAGGTATTGGTTTGCTTGCAAGTGTCTCCGACCTGTTAACTGTCTCTGTGCTATTGTTTTCAGCGGAATCATCTGGATTTATTTCTGAATTATCTTCAAATCAGGATTAGTAGCGAAATCATTAAAATTATAGTCGGAACTACTTACTTGATTTATTTTCACTTGATATACGTGTCTGTTGTGAAGTGAATGATCTTCGGTGTCCAATATCTTCATTATTTGATTTCCCAATTTCTTAGCATGATTCTAACAGAAGGTCTATAGTCATTCCCTCTCTAATAATGCACATCAGAAGTCATGTACATTAAATGCGTTTGGAGAATTCGAAATTTGAATAGCTTAGCAGGACTTTCATGGGTGTTGGTATGCTCCACATTGCGATATTGAAGTAAGAAGTAATCTACACATCTCTCCAGCTCGTCAAAATTCTTAGGGCTAACTGATGATATGGCACTCTTTAATGTTCGTACGAAATTTTCTGCCAACCCATTAGATTGAGGATGACGTGGTGCTGTGTACAGATGACGGCAACCTATATCTGTAAGCCAGTCATTGAAGTTCTCCTCAGTGAAATGAGCAGCAATCAGTAACTAAGAAATCCGGAATTCCTTCTCGGTTAAAACTCTCCCTCAAAGCTGTGTGTGAATTTCGCGTTAGGACCGTCTGTACTTATGACTTCTGGCGATCTAGAATAAGAATCCACAATAACCAGAGTATGAATTTAAGTGTGGACTACAGTAATCCGCATGAATACTCTGTCAGATCTCACAAGACGCAGGCCATGGTCTGCACAATGACTTTCCATAGGATATTTTATGCAAACAGTCGCAACAGCTCTTTGATGTTTTGCTAATGTCAGCATCAGTTTCCGGCCACCAGCACGTTGGGCGTGCTAGTGATTTCATCTTATCAGCACCTAGATGAGCAGAATGAAGATCATCCAAATTCGCAGATCTTCATGTTGGAGAAATAATAATTCTGTCATTTAGACATAGGAATCCTTCAGGATGGACTGAAATCTCATCTCTTCGCCTATAAAGGTCAGGAAATCTTCGCTTATACTGAATATTCCAACCTCTTTTTGTTGCATTTATAATGGTCCCGTAATATTTCCGAGTATCGTGTAAAAGTCGAACTTTATCCACAGGTGGTGGTTGGACTAACAAATAGTCAGTGTCACTAGGAGAATTTTCAAATAATGAGTAACGAGATGAGAAGTCTGCATGAGGTGTATCCTTAGCCGATCTGTGTTCAATAGTGTAATCATATGCAATTAGTTATAAATTCCATCTTTGAAACGAAGCAGCAGATGATCTATTCAACGGATTTTCTGGATTGTAAATGAATTTCAAAGCCTTATGATCAGTACCTATGTAAAACTTCGCACCAAAGAGATACTTGTGCAAGCGTTGTATTGCCCATACAACTGCCAGAGCCTCTTTCTGGGTTTGTGAGTAACCCCGTTCACTCTTACTTAGGAGTCATGAAATACAAATAACAGGTTGTACGTTTTGCTCAAGTACTGCAGCTGTGCTCACAGGAGTAGCATTTGTAGGGAGAACAGGCTTATGTTTCGATGAGAAAGGTCTTAAGAAAGCTTGTCTACTGAGAAACTTCAAAGTTCTTCACAAGATATCCTCATGTTGTCGTTCCAACTTAAATTGTTTACTGCAGACTATATCAAAAAGCGGAGATAACAGATGGGTGAAATTGTTAATGAAACTGGAGTGAAAATGAAATTATAGACTCAGCACTCACAGTATCAATTATAAAAGAGTGGAACTGGCTTGAACTTTTGTTGACGGTGTGTCCTCCTTGATGAAACGTAAGTTTTTACCTTCACAAATCAGAACTTTGTAGTTTTTTTCTTGCTTTCTTATCTTTTTTGTAGTTATTTGTTTTCTGTGAGCGCAGCATTATTCTGAGAATCCAACTCTCAGAATCCTCCTGTTAATATCATTTGTGACTGATTAGCGTATTAATCGTGTACTCATATCCAGGATTCTATACGTTTTCACTGTAGAAATTCCACTTATAAACAGAGTTACTATTTTAATTCAATATACATGTATTCTGCGGAGAGATTTTTTTTAATTATAAGAGTGCAATTCGCTATTCACTTATGTAGTTGACTTTCACCATGTAGTGAAATATATAAATATATCGTGCTCTTGGTTTTTTTTTGTTGTCTGTCTGCTGCTTTATTGAAGCCTTAAAATTTAACTCTCTTGATAGTGAACCATCCCAATTATTTGCGTATGCCTTTTGATGTAACTTTGTCGTATGTTACCATATCATAGTGTTGTGTCAGAAAGAGTGGAGATATTGTTCAACTTCCGTGGGGATTATTCGAGTAGTAAATGAGTTTGTAACAGCAATACAGTACTAAGGCCTACTTATCAAATGTTAAGTTTATTGAATGAATTCTTTTCGGTGAGTGGAATGCCTGTGTACACTAAAAGCAAGATTTTCAAGGAATCGCATCCCTCAAACTCAAAGGCCTAATGATTGTAACTACTATGTAATTGACAGCTATCGGAAGAAACGTCAAGGAACGAAGTGAACAAGTAAAGACTTTACTGATAGTGTCACTGATAGGAAAGTTGTACTGCTGTCATTAGACGTGTTGGTCAAATTCTGCTTGCTTGATAAACGAAGATGATAGGACTAATCGAAATCATTTGAATGGAACAATGAATACTACTGAAGCAAAGTTTAGTGAATACATGTCAGTAGAAATTGCTAGTTGAATAATTAACACATTTGATTATCCAATGTGTTTAACTTGCTGGAGAAGAAAATTTCCGTTGGCGACATTTTTATATTATTGAATCTTATTCTTTCCGACTAACTTCTTACTGGTTATGTATGTTGTCCCTAGAACTTATGTGATTAATGTGACATTTGCCTTGCAGTTATTGAATTTTACCTTTATGATGTGCATTTCTCCGTGTATTATTTTTGATTGTAATACTTCCTTGTGGTTGTGCGTACATTGAGAATGTGGTTTTTATCGATGTTTGTTTTAATACATCGATGTCATTCTAACACGAGGCTGTCTGCGGGAAGCCTTGCTATATTTTTGTTGCGGACACCACTTTTGATCCCACCACGTTGAGAATTTTGTCCCTACTTCTCAGGTACCTTTAGAGGCTGAACTTTGGTTAACTAATTTTGTCGTACAACACTTGCTTTGTATTTTTATTTGCCTGTACAGCTTCACGACACTGTTAGGGTAAATTTGATTTTAATGTTACTACTGTTTAGTAAAACCGCCAGATTGTTGGAGAATAGTTGCATTTTGCCTGTATTTGGAAAGTTTCGTCTCAACGGGGTTTTGTGAGCTATGCAGTAGAACGTAGCGATCAGTTTCTTGGGTGCAGATGGCAACCGTATAAATTGCGTCTTTCTGTTGGGACTGACTGAATCTACTCAGACTCTTGGGTTTTTATATGCTGCGCTTTTGACGTTCACGAATAATACGATGCATACTAACGCAAGATCTCATACCCACAACTCCCGTAGTGTTCTTTCCTCCTAGACCAAAAACACCAAATTGACCATCCAAAATACGAAGTATATTTCAGGATCAAAACCGTAGTGCGAGGATGATTACTAAACTAGCTAGGCATCGTTCACGAACAACCGAACGTAACACGACAGTGTACCGAACATCGTGGACGCCTGACCGCGAGGCTTCAGCTAAACGAATCGAATTAATCAATGAAGGTTAACATCCAATGTTGATTGCTGAATTTTGTGGCTAATCGTTTTGGGGAATTATCTACCGCTACAGTTCGCTTTCCTCGTAGTGGGTTTATTAGTCACCTACTATGAAACCACCTGGAAGTAAAACTCAATGGTGACGCCACTAGTAAAATTCGTCCATTTGGCTTGATGGATTGCCTACTGATCGTCTGCCCATGCTAATATGGCATATGTAAGTAGCTTCCTAGATGTTCGTGTGTTGTGTCTCATTCTTTGTTCACTCCTTATCTAACGCCCGTCTCATATGGAAAACAAAACAGGTATACTAAGAACGTTGTCGCGGGAAATGCACCGAAAGTAATATGTGGATTGGGGCATACATGTACCTTACGAAAAGTGATGCGAAGAATAGAACATTGGAAAAATTAATTTTTGTGGTGCACTGTATGTTACGTGTTCAGTCATGAGAAAAAGTTAACATATGGTGCGGGATACAATGAAAAATAATCTGTAATCATTGAAAAACGTGCTGTAAAGTTAATTTCTTTTTAGGAAAAGATGAGTAATATTATATGAGATAAGTATAAAGGTGTACTAGGAACCTCACGGCTCTTCCAGAAATCGTTTTCTTTCGGATCAATACTCCCAGTATCAATTATAAAAGAGTGAAACTGGTCTGAACTTGTAGTGAAGGTTTTCATTCGGTGAGTTTGAGTATTGCGAAAAGTTGAGGGAGAAATTGACTGCATTTTACCAGACACACTGGAAGAATCATGCGAATTCTGAGTAATAGATGTATTCAGGCCCCGATAATTGCTTCGTAGGTGAATCTTTCCACATGAAAAACATGATTTGATAGTTTTGCCCTTCGTCTGCAATCTATCAGATGTGAATGGCAGTTTGGATTTCGTCTTATAAACACTCGCATTATCACCTTTGGACAACATCACATCAGATACTGATGTATTGGGAGCCGGGTATTCTCTGTTAACATCTTCACATGTATTACACAAATCCTTGGCAGTTTGAAAGGTGAAGGAAGCAATCTGAACCAGCTCTTTCTCTAGCTTCTGAATATTGATCCCAGCAATTGGACGAACACGTAGTTGGATATTGAGCTGATGCCCAAATTTGCACTTTAAAACTTGTATCTAAAGCTGAAGAATAAAGTCTCGAGTCTTTTGGTTAGGAGCACGAGCAATTTGGTTGAACTGAGTTCTCTCTAGAGTTTAAAAAGAAGTGGTATGTAAGTGATCTTTTAGAAGTGCACGGAGCTTATCATGTGGCAGAGAAACTGGTTTGTCGGTAAATGCGAGAGTTTTCAGTAGACTGTACGCATCCGGGCCAATCGCAGTAATAAAATAAGCTGAAATTTTGTCATCACGGATATTCTTTGACATAAACCATCCTCAAAGCATTCATGATAATCGGCGATTTCCCGAAACAAAACTTTGACACGAAACTTTCCTAGATTATCTAATTCCACAGCGACGCCAAAATGTAATAGTTACTTTTAATTAGCTAATAAAGTATATTATTATTGTTATTATTATTACTATTATTATTAATTGAGCAGAATTTAGGGATTTGTATTTGGAAGAATTAATTCAAATTTATGTAGTAAGTAATAACAAACAACACTAAGCACTGAGAAAAATACAGGAATAGAAATTGTCAATCAATACAGTGTCTCAAACTTTCCAATCGAAATCACAATGCCTGTCTACAGGTAACAGCGAACACCTCCGGTTTCATCATCTCCTATTTAACAGCAAGCAAAGCAAACCTAATGCTTATATGGTGCGTTTAGAGAGTAATTACTGTCGAGGCATTGGCCTGCTTGGAAGTAGTGAACGAAATGCTGTGATAAATCTTTCTTTGGGTTCTTTTTTGTCTTCGATAGTCTGCTTTTCACGGTTGTCGCTCTTCTTTTTCGCTTATTCTGTCCTTTTTGTAACTGTGCGTTATATTTCTTGTTTTGTCGTACTATCCTGGGAATCACCTCTCGCCTCTTTTATGTTTTAATCTCACATCTTTTTCACATGCTGTCATTTATCTAGCTGAATTTTTCTTTGCTTTCCATGGTAGGGCATCCGGTGATTTTCATATGCTATTTTGCTGGGAGTTGTGTTGGATTCGGCGTTGTCTCTCTAAGTTTTTCTTGGGATAACTGTTTTTGCTACTGCGAAGACAACCATTGCGTGGCTATCATTATATCAGCAGTCTTGTTTGCCTTCCATACAGTGTGAAAGAATCTTCTCGGGGATCTTGAAAGCAATATTCAACCGTAAAATACTAACTTATTATAATTCAGCATTGCTTAGCCACGAACAATTAAGGGATGGGGGGTGAAGTAGGGACATTTACACACATCTGCAGACAGTTTTATAAAATATCCTATCCAGATCGCTTTTAATTGTAGCGTCATAGTCCGTCGCTATATTTTTGATGACAAGTTATAGTTTTACATGCATTATAATAAAGGTTTTGTATTTCCCAATGAATGAAAAACAAAACGGTATTGTTTTTTTTTCATTCATTGGGAAGTACAAAAACATTTATTATAATGAATATCATATACCCAATGCCCAGATTTTTTCAGACTGTTAAAAGTGAACTTGGTTTGGACATATATAATATAGTTTTACATGCTTTTAAATAAAATTTGTCATCAGAAAAATTTTTCTGACGTACGTGATATCGGTGGCATAATATACTAGAACTTCAATGCACTTACTACAGTTGTAATAATGACTACAATTTGCTTCATTCCTGAACACTACCCATGATGCAGCGTGGAGTTCACCACATTTGTCACAATATCGTATATAATTTATTCGAGAAAACCAAAAAATAACATTCCATGGTATACGTAACCAGAATCGATAATACCAGCTTCTTTGGTATTAGCGGTGACCATGGGAAAGTGTACATAAAGTGTGAAATAATGAAAATAAAGTTAGTGGCTAAGTTTACAAGTCAGTTGAAATAGTGTCATCATAGGTCACAGATCCGAGAAGATAAAAGAGACAATGATTTTGCTAATATCATAGTAAGTCGTAGGTTTCACACTTAACACTCTCTGTGTCAAATTGAATGCAGTTCAAATAGATTATCATTGAGTCTTTGTACTTGTTTGTACGAGCATGTAACCTTTTATAATGACTTCTAGTCCAACATGACGAAATGTTAGGGGAGAGTCGAGAATAGACAGGGTGTTGAGAGTTAGACAATTCGGATTTAAACAGCTTCTCACATGATTTCAGTTGGCTGTCAACTACAGTAATAACGAGCTGACTTGGTCGCACATCACTCGCCCTACTGAAAAGCTTTAATACCCTGCGTAATATTACTTAGTCCTTTATGAGTAGCCCAAGAAAGACTAAGGGATAGCAGTAAAGTACCATTTGGAACTATTTGGTTTTGTTTTGGATTTTGGTCGAATGCTTTGAGTCCGTTCCTTCAGGGCATTATTCGTGCAGTTGGTGTAAGTGTACTGTTGAGTTTTCATGAAATCATTATAGCATATTTGGCCTATTTATTGGACAGTGACAACATATGCCAGATAAAGCGAGTGACATGAACTGTATTAACTCTAGTTTCATCTAAAGCATTTGAGTAAATATTCCTCTATATACATGAAAAATGTTTATGTAACGCCAAGCTGTAGTTTTTAAGATATGTTTGTTTTTGAGGAAGAAATTTACTGGATTTGTAGCCTGTCATTTGGGAAATCCCTTGCTTATATTCTGTGGGTATTTGAATTCATGAGAGCATAGCTTCCTTACATCACTTGTCTGACGTTACTCTACTTATTTCATGTGCTTTGTCAAATTCTGTTTGGAAAATTGCTATCTTGCTGTATGAAATTTGACTTCATCTCTTCCCCTCAACCAAATAGACTTAGAAGAGTTAAGGAGAACTTGTACGAATCGTATGATAATTTCTGTGTTCGAAGAACCAACTCTTTGATACAGTTTGAAATATAAAGGCTAAATGGAATATACAATGAAAAAGTTTTATCCCGCGAGGATGCTTCCAGCATCCGGAAACTTTCTGACAAACTTACATGCAAAATTGAATTTCCGTTGATGCTTTTTCTGGTGTGAGTTACTCAAATCGGTCTTTTCTGAGGCAACAAGCTAATATGGTTGTATCTGACTATTCTAGTCACGTAAATCACCATTCTCCAGGTTTTAATGAAAAGAGTATGTTGACATGTCCCAAATTCTTAAATCTGTCACACAGCCTAGGTCTCGATGGTATACCAAGCATTTACGTTAGTTGTGTGCGGGTATTTCATGCCATCCTCTGACACAGATCTTTAACGCATCATTTCACGAGGATATATCACCGCCTGCTTGGAAGGAGTTAAAGTTGTGTCTTTACCGAAATCATCTTATGGATTAGGTTTAAAATTCAGGCCAATCATCGTCACGTCTTCACTTTTGCAAACACTACAGGAACTTCTATGGCTCGCTACTAAACCTCCTTAAAATCTGCCACTTACCCATAGCATTTTGCATTCGAGCTGCTCTAGATGCTGATTTTGCATCCCACCGCAATATTGTTTCGAGTCTACATAAGGGTGCGAAATTTCTTAATGTCTCCCTTTAAGAAATCAATCATGATTTTGACCCTATTCCTAGGGCACTTTTACTGAACAAGCTGATTTCAGTACGCACTGAATTTTAGGATACAAGTTGAGTGTCCCTCTAGTCTTTGGGTGGGAAACCACATGTTGTTTTAAATGGAAGGCACTCCACTTCTTCGTTTTCAGGAGCTGGTCTGCCCCAAAATGCTGTACTCCTCCCATCTCTTTTTCCTTACAATTTGCACTACCTACTGTGTTCTTTCAGGGCTAATTGCATTAAGTATGCTGGTGATCTGACAATTTCTGTCCTGGTAGTTTCTGCATTGGATGCACTGGAAATAGGAAGTGAAGTGGTAGAGCACGTTGACCGCTTCACTTACTTGGGAAGTACCATCAGCCCCAACGGGTTGATCTCCGACGAAATCTCAGCACGAATACAAAGGGCTAGTTTCGCGTATGCCAGTTTACGCCGTCTCTGGCGTAGACGTGATATCCGACTATCGACCAAAGGGCGTGTGTACTGCTCAACAGTCCGCTCCGTCCTCCTTTATGGCTGTGAGACCTGGCCATTGAGAGTGGAAGACATGAAAAGATTAGCTGTCTTCGATCATAGGTACCTGCGCTCTATATCCCGTGTGAAGTGGTATAATAAGGTGAGCAATATTGAGGTTAGGCGTTGAGTGCTGGGTAAGGAGGGGAAATCAATCGACGAGACTGTGAAATTACATCGACTGAGATGGTTGGGACATGCGCTACGTATGCCTAGTCATCGCCTTCCTCGACAATGGGTAATGTTAGCTGACATAGGGTCAGGCTGGAAAAGAGCTAGCGGCGGTCAAACCAAAACATGGCACCAGTCAATGAAATCCACAACAGTTAGTCTAAGCCACGTAGGAAGGTGTAGACTGGCTTCCTGGTTGGGGTCCTCGGGACGGTAAAAACCAGTGTTTGGAAACAATTGGTGACATGGCTCAAAATCGTTCTCAGTGGTGCAGATGCATCCACTCCTTGTGACTTATGATTTCCAATTAAACTGTTTTGTTCTTCGTTATTACTATTCCTGTCTTACACCTCTGTTTACTGTTTATATTATGCATTTCTCCTATTTTCTCTTGTTTTGTGTGCTACACGGAGTGTGGCGACTTGAACTGCCGCACATATGTGCAAAGTTCTATGTCGAAAACCGACCGACCGCACTGGATTGTTCTATTATGAAGAGATTCTTATACGATGTGACCAAACGGACTGATTGAATCCCATGCTTTTGTGATATATTCGGCACTGTGATAGGAAGTGAATCCAATATCTCCTATCTTGACATAAGTTTCTCCGCAAATCTCTGTTGGTAGCTTCATATCTTGTTGATTTCCCTAAAAGTTTTTCGTTGGCTTATTGAATAAAGAAGAGACTTTCAGGCATATCTCAACCTCTCCTCTTATAATTATTAACTCATGTACCCTACCTATTCTTATTTACTGTTCCCTCTTATTCTTCCCTAGGCTTTTCAAGACGTACCATGTTATATTGCGTACAGCACTAAAGGCTGTCAGCAGAGTCATCGGCATACCTTTGATTCAAATAACTGACATTGTTGTCGACAAACATTTTAAATCACACAGGCGGTTAGCTAAATTTATCTTGTCTGATGCCGAACACCCTCTTTATTTGAAACAATTTTCTCGAACGAAATCAGAAGGAATTTCATAAAAATCAATGCTCGTACATCAAAGTATAAAAGTTCAATCATAATATATTTAGCACGGGTTTCGAATGAAAAGGCAAATGTCGAAAAAGAGCTTTTCAACTGTTATTATTTGTAAGTAAACAGCGAATTATAAAAAAAGTTATTGAAAATATTATTTATTATAATATTCACTTACTATTTATTGTACTCCACCAAATTTCAGTTTTTTTCGTGTTTTTTTTCCTATTCATTATATCATGTATTCATGCATCTATAAAAATGACATGAATTGGTTAAATATGTACAAACCCTGGAAATTCCATGCCACATAATAAATAATTTTTGGAATAAAATAACTTTATTATTACTACTGTCATAGAAACTTTGAGCAGATAACACAGACAAAGCTAGCAACATAGACAGAGATCCACTCAGCAGATTGTATGAGAGTAAATATCTCTTTTTAGGCTTCTGTGCTTTTGAAAACTTGATTATTGGATACTTCATGCGCTAGAATCAGTAGTGACAAAAGGAGGAGTGGGTTTCATCAGGTGCGGATACCAAAATTCAGATAGATTTCATGTAAATCTGAAGAAGTAATAGACCCAACTTACTGAACTCAAACGCCAGTAGAGGAGCAGATACGGTCAAGCGCTCCTCAAGGTCAAGTTGATAGCTATCAGAGATACTGATGATGGACCACAGTTCAAGTTGACCACGCAGGAACCGAAGGAGGAATTTACGTAGGACACCTTCACAGCATTCACCAGAAAACTTCTGGGGACATTAGGCGGTATGACCGGAGTAACCTGGGTGGAAGAACACTGTTATTTTATCTCTCTCTTTCAGGTACTCTATTCATTTAGTATTCTGTGAACAAGTGGCAAAGTAGACTCGAAAGTCAAGGGTGCTCTTAGGAAGGATACTCACGCCAATGAAGCCAAATCCACGCTATATAAAACAAGTGTGAATCCACTATTAGAATACTGTCCAGTAATTATTGGCAGCACTCCCATATGTGGCAAACTGAGAATGGACAGTGTCCGACGATATTTCACGTCTAAACTATTTGGATATGATTGGATGAGACAACCTAGTACAGACGTAATATCTTTCTTCAAGGTCTCACACAAAATATCATTCTCAGAGAGTAAGGGTGTACAATTCTCACCAGAAGGCTCTTACGATCTACGTAACCAGACATGCACAATGACAATAAAAGCCTTTAGATCACTACTCCCTGGAAACTTCCTCACAGTCATGTGTTCTAAAATACTGAAGGGTTTACCCGCAGGAATCAAAACCTCCACCTCGATTGTAAGCTTCAGACGCTGTCTATACGGACTTCCATTCTGCGTAACCAACAGGAACGCATTATTTGTCTCTAGAACGATTCAGATATTAGGACCACTGAATATATATAAAGCGCAGATAACTTCACTAATTGCTCTGCTTAGGCGATAAAGAGACTAATATATATGTAATATATATGACTTTGAAAAGGCCTTCGACAGCGTCGATCGAGAGGTGATTTGGCAACTACTTCGCTACTACGGGGTGCCGCCGACAATTATACATCTCATCCAACAGTTGTATGACAACGCTGCATGCCAAGTAATCCACAACGGGAAGCTCACGGAATCCTTCGAAGTGAAGACAGGAGTAAGACAGGGTTGCCTACTATCGCCAATGATTTTCCTGATTGCAGTAGACTGGATAATGCGACAAACAGCGGGCAATGAGGAAACAGGCATAAAATGGACTCACACAAAGAACTTGGAGGATCTGGACTTCGCCGATGATATATGCCTGATTTCCCACAAACTGGAAGATATGCAAGTGAAAAGTAACAAGTTGGCAGAAGAAGCATCAAAGATAGGACTCCAGGTGAACATAGAAAAAACAGAGGTGATGAAGATCCCTGGCCAACACCAACAACAACAACAGACAGCAATCAGCATAAATGGAAAAAACCTGAAAGAAACTACCTCCTTTACCTACTTGGGAAGCATTGTTTCAACTACAGGCGGAACTGACGAGGATATCAAAGCAAGGATCGGGAAAGCAAGGCAAGCTTTCATTACTCTGAAGTCTGTGTGGAGGACAACATCATTCAGCGTCAAAAATAAGATCGGGATTTTCAACTCCAATGTGAAGTCAGTACTACTATACGGATCAGAGACTTGGCGTGTCACAAAGAGCACCTCAAACAAGCTACAGACCTTCATTAACAGATGTCTTCGCTCAATACTCAAGATCAGATGGCCGGAAAGGATCAGCAACAAAGATCTCTGGGAGCGAATCAACCAGGAACCCATTGTGAAACAAATAGGCAGGAAAAAATGGAGATGGATTGGCCACACTCTGAGGAAACCAGCAAGTGACATCACTAGACAAGCCCTCGAGTGGAACCCGAAAGGGAAGCGGCGAGTTGGTCGTCCAAGGGTGACCTGGAGGAGATCATGTGAAGAGGAGATGAAAGCATGTGGGCAGACCTGGAGCCAGGTGAAAACTCTAGCAGAGAATCGAACGCAATGGAGACGCATGGCTGAAGCCCTATGTTCCTCTAGGAACTAAAGGAAATAATAATAATAATATATGTAAAACTTGAGCACTGTGGTAGTATGTAATTCCATATTAAAAGTCAATCTGAACGAAGAATATTCTTTTCAATAATTTCTCTTCAGGTTCTTACAACTATAAAATATGATATTTGTTGTCGTTACAGTAAAGGACAGTTATTTGGCCGATACGTTTTCTACGTAGAATAACAGATTAGTTACAGGGTTTCAAAATAAGAAGTCATATTTGTGTGACAAATGTGCTAGGCTGAAATCGATTACAAAATATTGTAAAATGGGAGACAATGGTGGTGATAAGTCATAACGGATTCGTAGAATGTGGGTTAGGAAAAATGACAAGTCAGTCCAAGGTTATAAAAGGTGTCAGGTGAGTGACTAGTGCCAAGTGTTATGCGTTAAAGAGGAGATAGTAAGACTACAATGAGAGGTTCATAATGAAATAACGAATGTGTGAAATGAAAGAGGTGGGGGCACATATTGAGAAAAAAGTTAATATCACTAATAAAAAGTCCGGATAGTGTAAATGGAAAATTCGATAGTAATGAGAGAATGTTCGCATGAAGGGTATAAATTATGACGAATAATAATCATTGTAATAATAAGCAAAGAAAGAAAAAACCCACTAGGGTTAAAGGGAAGAAGCACTCTTGTTGAGAAGAATCATTAATCCGAGTTTAGCCACAGTAGGAACAGCGTCTGAACGTGTTCTCTTTGGATACAAAGTTCCGGTTTATTAGATCTTATTGCAATAGCTTCAGCTATGTGTATGAGACGTAAGCGAACTGTACGTGATAACGACTTCGGAATTCGGTATATAACCCTGAAAGCTTTGTTGACATCGATGCGATTTCCAGCATCGACTAGGTGTGACAGGATCGAGCGACAACAAATATTACATTTTATGATTGTAAGAACCTGAAGAGAAATTATTGAAAAGAATATTCTTCGTTTAGATTGACTTTTAATTCATGATATGACAGTATTTCACACTATTAAGTATTATAATCCCACATTATTATTTTTATTAGATATATCACACAGTGAAACAGTTTTATTTACTGGATGACGCTTCGAACACAATTTGTTGTTCAAAATTATATCAATTATAATCACACGACTTCGAAACTTGAGTTTTATAGTTTTCTTTGTTCTCTCCTACTTTTCTTAGGGATAATAGAGTTTTCCAGATGTCTAGGACAGGTGTTGAATCACTTCTGTTACACGTGTTTGCAGTTGATTCGATAAATTAAGCAACTGTTATCAACCTCTCCCTCCACCCTGTGATATTAGATTTTAAAACTGTCATCTTATCCCATCCTATTGTATTATTATTATTGTTCCCTTGGGTTCCTAGTGGAACATAGGGCTTCAACTGCACGTCTCCACTTGCTTCTGTCTTGTGCTGTACTTTTCACCTGCATCCATGTTAGTCCATACTGTTTCAGCTCCTCTTCACACGATCTCCTCCATGTCACCCTTGGACGTCCCACTCGCCGCTTCCCTTTCGGGTTCCACTCGAGGGCCTGACGCGCGATGTCACCCAGCGGCCTCCTCAGCGAGTGTCCAATCCATCTCCACTTTCTCCTGCATATTTGTTGGGCGATTGGTTCTTGTTTCGTTTGTTCCCATAGTTTCTTGTTTGTGATTCTGTCCGGCCATCTGATCTTCAGTATAGAACGAAGACAGTTGTTGATAAAGGTCTGCAACAGGCTGTTGGAAATGTTCTTTGTGACCCGCCAAGTTTCTGATCCGTATAGCAAAACTGACTTGACGTTTGCATTGAAGATCCGAATTTTGTTGTTGATGCTGAGTGACGAAGATTTCCAGATTGGTTTCAGGTTGATGAATGTGTTTCTCGCCTTCCCGATTCTCGATTTGACATCCTCGTCCGTTCCTCCTGTGGTTGAGACAATGCTCCCTAGATAAGTGAAAGAAGTAACCTCTTTCAAATCCCTCCCGTTGATGGTGATTGGCGGTGGATGTTGCTGCTGCTGTTGTTGTTGTTGGTTGTTTATTTTCACAACCTCTGTCTTGTCTATGTTTACCTGGAGTCCTGTCTTTGCTGCTTCTTCGACCAGTTTGTCGGTTTTCGCTTGTAAGTCTTCGATTTTGTGTGACATCAAACATAAATCATCCACACGCGAAATCCAGGTCTTCTAGGTTCTTCACGTCGGTCCAGGATATCCCTGTCTTCTCGTTTCCCACTGTCTGACGCATAATCCAGTCCACCACAATTAGGAATATCATTGGTGATAATAAGCACCCTTGTCTGACTCCTGTGTTTACTCCAAACGCTTCGCTGAGTTTTCCGTTGTGGATCACTTGACATGTGCCGTTGTCGTACAGCTGTTGAATAAGGTTGATGAATATTTGGGGTACGCCGTAGTACTCGAGTAGTTTCCAAATTACTTCGCGGTCAACGCTGTCGAAGGCCTTCTCAAAGTCTATGAAGTTGAGGTAGAGGTTTGATTGCCGTTCCATGCTTTGTTCGATGATGATGCGTAGAGTCGCAATTTGGTCAGAAGATGATTTGCCTTTCCTGAATCCAGCTTGTTCTGGTCGGAGTTCTGTATCCAGTGCGCCCTTTATTCTCTCCAGTATGATGCGACTCAGGATTTTACTTGGCGTCGACAGGAGCATGATTCCTCGCCAGTTCTTGCAGAGTCCCAGGTCGCCCTTCTTTGGTAGTTTCACCAGGTAACCTTTCCTCCAGTCAGGAGGCACCTTTCCCTCCTTCCAGACCTTTTGCAATAATGGAGTCAGCATATCTGCTGTCGTTTCTGGGTCCGCTTTCAGTGCTTCCGGGGGTATTCCATCTGGTCCAGCTGCTTTTCCAGCTTTCAGAAGCTTGATTGCATTCAAGACTTCAGCTTTCGTTAGAGGATTGGTGTCAACTTGCAGTTGTGTACGTGTTGTTGTTGGTATTTCTGGACGGGTTGTAGGTGGTGGTCGGTTCAAGAGTCCTTTGAAGTGGTGCGTCCATTGTTTAATCTGTCCTTCTTCCCTGGTAATTGGGTTCCCTTGGCTGTCTTTTATAGGTTCCACTTGTGTTGATCTCTTCCCGGATAGAGATTTGGTTATCTGATATAGTGTCCTCAGGTCCCTTTTGCCTGCTGCCTTCTCAGCTTCAGTGGCCATATTGTCGTAGGATTGTCTTTTGTCCTTCCTGGCACTCTTCTTCACTTCTTTGTCCAGTGCTGTGTAAGTTGAGCTCAGCGTCTCTTTCCTTTGTCCGCCTTTGCATTGAATCATTTTCTCTTTCACCATTCTCCTCTTCTCTTTTAGCTTCCAAGTGTCCGTTGAGAGCCATTCCTTATCTTGTCTCTTCTTTCTTCCTAAAACCGTTGAACACGTTTCGTTGAAAATCACCTTCAGAGAGTTCCAATGGTCTTCCACGGATGATTCCTCAGTGATGCCACTTAGTGTTTCCTGCTTTGCTCTGACAGTTGCAGTGAAAGTGTCCTTTGTGGTTGTGTCCTTTAGTTTTTGAGTGTTGAACTTGCATTGTGGCCTATCCCCAGGTATCCTCGAGGCTTTCAGCTTCACCTTGAAAGTCCCTTGTACTAGATAGTGGTCTGAACCCACATCTGCTCCTCTCCTCGACCGTGTGTCCAGTAGGCTCCGTCTCCACTTCCTTGAGATTGAAATGAAGTCTATCTGGCTTTTGGTGTGTCCATCTGGTGAAATCCATGTTGCCTTGTGTATATCCCTGTGTTTGAACACACTGCCACCAATCACTAAATCATTAAAGGTGCAGAAGTCTGAGAAGAGTTCACCATCTTCGTTCATTTCACCGAGGGCCTCACGACCCATGGTGAGTTCTCTTCCTGTATTGTCTCCTCCCAGCTTCGCATTCATATCACCCATCAGGATTTTGATATCGCCATTTGGGACGTTGTTCATTACTGCTTGTAGTTGTCTGTAGAAGGCCTCCTTCTTCTCTTGTTCTGAGACGTTGTTAGGCGCATAGCATTGAGTGATTGTAACCTTCCTTCCTTTTGAGTTGAACCTGGCTGTCATTATCCTGGAGGAGATTGGTTCCCACTGCATGAGAGCTTTGGCTGCTGTTGGTGACATCATGATGGATACTCCCTCTGAGTGACCGGAGTAGATTATTGTCTCTCCAGTTGGCAGTTGGCTCCTTCCACATCAGTTGCATCTGCTCTCTCAGATTCCCAATACTTCTATTTTATATCTCCTCATTTCTGCGGCTACCTGAGCAGCCTTTCCAGTTTCGTACATTGTACGAATATTCCCTATCCTTATTTTTGCTTTCATCGAAAGAAGGCACATCGGCTGACTGGCTTCCTGAAGGCTTTTACCAGCCTGCGTCATTTCACTTCCGCGATTCCAGTGAAAAATAAGGTTATTGTTTATATTTTTAGAATTTTTAATATATTTGTGCGTTGAAGTTTTAGTAGCAATTTGGTTAAGTTTTAGGGGGGATGGAGTTGCTAGAACCACGCCCCAACACTCCCTCCTTATTCGGGCTTGGGACCGTCTAAAAAACTAGTGAGCTAGTAATCTAGGCGAGGTTATCCTATTGTATGGTTGTATGTAATTGCATGTAGTTGTATAGCTGAACTATTCTCTAGCTTTCTTATAATAATAATGATATATTCTCATTTTTGTACATGAAGGATGCCAGTTTACAGGCATCATCAATATGATAAATTACACATACGATTAGTAAGCATATATAATAATAATATAATATAGTACAAACGTATTCCTACTCATGTAGGACACACAAATTGTACAGGCATGGATAGGTATTATTTAAATTATATAAATTTGGCTTATGGTGAAATTACATGGTTGCTGTCCTTTTTGTCTTTAGTTTGTGGAAACAATCTGTTAACTAGTAATTCAATGGAGCACATCAAGAAATATAGTAGTATTGTCTTCGCATTAACAAAAAATACCCAAGTATGTGTTGGACAGATTACAAATACTTGCGAAAAAATAAAGCTTGAAGTCATTCCCCCATATAACTGCTGTGTATGGCATCGAATCTTATCCTTGATTTACATCCACATTGGGTATTGATTTAAAATAAGTGATATACTTGTATAATCTTGTCAGCATTTTCTTCGTAATTAACACTAGAAGTGAACTGTACTCAATTCAGACTATTGCTAATAATAATAGTTTATATTTTCTTATAAACGGGTTTTTACAAGAAATACAAACCAGTTTCACAGGCACGATCAGTTGTGTTATAAATTACAATCGTGAAGTATTATAAATTAATACTTTTTCATTGGTATGAAGGTATATTCCAAAACTGTAATCCAGGATGCGTTGTGGGGGAAGGTGACGGGTAATTCATGAGGCAGTTGTGAGATATAGGACCAGTAATGTTTGCAGATCATTTGTCATTGTAATTGACCGAATAGCCACATTCTTTATTCTCATTCAAATAATCATTTAGAAGATAAAATGGTGAGAGAAAAAAGAAGACAAATGACAGCAGCACAGAAGAAAGCAAGTGGAGTCCTCAAGGAGTGATTTATAAATTTATATATACATACATTCTATGTATTAACTATGATTATGTTAGTACACTAACTAACTAGTCCTGTTATGCTAACTTTTATATTATGTGTGAACTAATATTAATGTCCCGTGTAGAAATGTTTATCATGTTCTTCCAATAATATTAATATTTATAACTGTAGTTTGTTGTAACTTATGCGTTTAATGAACTTAAAATATCTATGTAGGGTGAATAAGAGGGTGTAGGAGTCAGACACATGGGTGCATTGTCATCTTCGAGCAGTCTGGTGACTGAAGAGATGAACACTGGAAGTGTGTTTGCATCACGCACATTAGCTGCTAGTCCACTCCAAATGACTGAAAACTTATTGAAGAAGAAGTTGTACCGCATTTAAGTCTGACAATGTTCTATAGCAACTAGGTTGTCATGATTTCTAAGATTGTAACTGATGACAGTGGTAGATTTAGTTATTGGCCTGGAGGAGTGCAAAAGAAGATTAGTTAGTTAGTAGTAAAAGATAAGGTTTAGCTTAAGACGCCTTTTCCTAAGTGGTTCTACTTTCAGTCTGTCGCAGCGCTCAGAGTTTTACAGACTACATTTTAAATCAAGAATTCTTGAGGTAAATTGCCGTTGCACTCCCTATAATTTAAGCTTGTCATCCCGTTGGAGTCCGCTAAGAATAAACGGGCAGTATTCTAAAATAGTTCGAGCGCATAATTTGTATAATAAAACCCTAGTCTATATTCCATATTAGTTGGTTTATTTGATATATCACACAGTGAAACAGTATTATTTACTGGATGACGTTTCGAACAAAATTTATCGTTCATAATCATATCAATTATAATCACACGACTTTGACACTTGAGTGGTGCCTCGCAAGTTGCAGTAGGAGCTGTACTCCAACAGAAAATGAATGGTGCAGTAACTCCGCTGGCTTTCTTTTCAAAGAAGTTGGATCCAGCTCAGACGCGTTACAGTAAGTTCGGTAGAAAGTTGGTAACTATTTACCTAGCGATCAGGCATTTCAATTATCTGCTACAAGGTCGTCATTTCACAATATTTACCGACCACAAACCTTTGTGCTACGCTTTCACTACGTCACTAGATAGACACTCACCCAGAGAAGCTATACAGCTAGATTATATCTCTCAGTACTCGACGGACACACAGTACATTAGAGGCGATGCCAATATGTTAGGCGACTCTCTTTCTCCCCGTGACTGAAATCAACTGCTAGAGCCAACAGACATCAGTCTTGACACCATCGCAAAATTACAACGCGATGACAGTGAACTTTTAACTTGTCGCGAGAGATCCTCTTTGCAACTCAGGGATATACCTGATCCCTTATCCGACACCACCATCGTCTGCAACGTAACTACAGGTATCCACCGACCGTTTGTTCCGCGACCTTGTCGGAAAACGTTGTTCAGTCATTTACATGCATTATCCCATCCGGGTTTGCGAGCTACAGTCAAGCTAATAAGTGGGCGTTTCGTATGGCCAAAGATGAATTTGGGCATTCGACAGTGGGCACGTGAATGTCTACAATGCCAACGCTCTAAAGTTCATAGACATACGATCACCATACCTCATCAGTTTGACCTTCTGGAGAGACGATTCCAATATGTACACATAGATATAGTGGGCCCGTTTCCGCCATCTAAAAGGTACACGCTCATTCTCATGGCGATAGAGAAATGTACTCGGTGGGCTATCGCCTGCCCACTTAATGATGTGTCTGCTGAAAATGGTGCCTCAGTATATCTGAATCGCTGGGTTTCAGATTATGGTGTCCCACCTACAGTGACATCGGAAAGAGGAGCTCAATTCCAGTTGACATTGATTCGAAACTTCACCCGACTTCTGAGAGTGCAACATATCTCCACCACTGCATACCATCCAGCAGTCAATGGCCTGGTGGAAAGATTCCACAGGCAGTTAAAAAACTCTTTGATGGCATAATCTGATTCATCCAACTGGAATTATCATTTACCTCTGATTTTGCTCAGCATCCGGTCAACTATTAAAGAGGACCTCGGTTGTCCATCGACACGGCTAGTATACGGCACTACTTTAACACTGTCAGGGAAGTTAGTAGCTTCTCACGACTCCCAAGAGGTGAAAATTTCCGAGTTTTTCAATCAACTGACCCGACGAATGCTACAACTTCAACAAATAGCTCCGAGACAGTGTCGTCGCAGAGAAAACGTTAGTAAACATCTAAACACCTGCAAGTTCGCCTTTATACGTATTGATAACGTCAGAAAAGGGTTTCATCATCATACAAAGGCCCGCTATCAGTACTTCATCGACCAGAGAAATATTTCACCATTAACAAAGAGGGTAAAAAGGTAACTATTTCTGTGCATAGACTCAAACCAGCTTATACAGATAGCGACGCCACTTCAACAGCAACCCAATCAGATAATCAAGAAACCGACAAAACTCCAACGACGCCAGAAATTCTACCTCCCCGTCGCATTATCCGCAGCGTCAGGCAGGTCAATAAACCTGCCCGCTTTGTACACTTTACTGCTTAATACATACAAGGTAGTAAATTTTCTTTAGTATTTACATTATTACCATTCATATTGATTATTGTTGTTAATTCTTGAATTATTTGTGTCAGATACAATATCATCTTCTCCAAATTATTATTATTACTTTTACTGACGAATCATTAAATGTGTATATAGCTGCATTCACAACCACTTTCTCATAATTATTACTACAGTGATCAGCATTTTAACGGAAGTTCTCTTTATTATTATTGCTATTACTATTATTGGTGTCATTGACTTTGATGCCACCGTTCAAATTAACATTGATCTTTATCGCAATTTTTGTTCATTCATTTGTATTATCTGCAGATCTGACGTATACATATCTGTGTTTATTTATACAGATATTTTTTGTGTGTGTTTAAACCTTCATTAACAGCTGTCTTCGCTCAATACTCAAGATCAGATGGCCAGAAAAGATCAGCAATAGAGATCTCTGGGAGCGAAACAAATAGTCAGGAAGAAATGGAGATGGATTGGCCATACTCTGAAGAAACCATCAAGTGACATCACTAGACAAGCCCTTGAGTGGAACCCGAAAGATAAGCGGCGAGTTGGTCGTCAGTGCAAGGGTAACTTGGAGGAGGTCATGTAAAGAGGAGATGAAAACGTGTGGGCAGATATGGAGCCAGGTGAAGACTCTAGCAGAGAACCGAACGCAATGGAGACGCACGGCTGAAGCCCTATATTCCTCTAGGAATTAAAGGATACAATAATAATAATAATTAGTCTCCGTAATATATATTCATTCATCCACTTCCATTTCAAAATTTTATGTCGAACTAATCATAACAGCGTCAAACCCCTTTTTCTGTATTCGCATATTGCTATGTGTCATTATAATTATTTTTATTATCACAGTTGTACTTCTTATAGTCAGTATCAGTGAAAGCAACACTTCCGGTAGTCCCTGCGGACTTCTAAGAGGGGGAACCGTGTGGTGGCCGGAAAACATCAAATTATACGTTCACCGTAAAATAGTAAAAATAATGAATTCACTGCACATCATGGTTGTTACTTGAGATTGAATAAGGACACATCCTGGTTCAGTGCGCAGTATGGACGACACAACTTCCCTCTCCAGCTTCTTGCTTTCCACTATTGCCAATTATCTCTGGCTCGTATCTGACCCGTATATCCACATTTGGATCCTTTGCTTCAATCTACTTTTCTCTCCGCAAGTACCCTTGGGCCGTTGGCATACTCTTACGTGGAGTGAGCAACTGTATACCCAAGAAAGGATCACTTCATCACTGCAATTCTGTACGTCTATAATTGTGTATTTTGGGACAATTATAGCTCACCAAATAACTGTATTTTATGTGTATATTAATTTGTGTGGACTGAATTCCTCTCTATATAAATACATGTTTGCATTTGTTTTATCCTTTTTATTTCGCGTATGAACGCACTTAACCGTTTATTCCACAACAAGCTCAGCATCCATAAAACCTCCCGTGCAATCATAATAGGACGCCGAATAACATTCTGCATAGGCACTATTTATGATCTAGACTGAAAATGCAACTGGTATCCAAACAGTTTTCTACATCTTAATCAACTAACTCATACAGAATACAATTCAGCTACAAATGGCGGTAATGGCCGACTTCCTGGCGCAGTAAATTAAATCTGCCTGACTTTGGCTGATACTCTTCTGCAAGAGGGCCAATTCACTTATGGTGGCACTGTACGATTACTGTGCTGAGGAAGTCACGCAAATATACTACTCACCTTACACTAACACACCATTTGAATATAAATCAAGATTAAGATTGGATGACGTACAGAGTTAAGTAATTCAGGATAATTGATTGCAGTCTTTATTTTTTTTCCTAGGTATTTGGGTTCTTTTTTCAAGGTGAAGACAATATTTCTTTATTTTTTAGTGTGCTACATTTACTGACTATTTAGCAGACTTTTCCTACATATTAAATTAAAAAGCGCAAACATGCGGATTCACCACACACAAATTTATTTATTTAAATAATATTTATCCATGGCTTTACAATCGGTGTTTTCCTTCGTAGACAGGAAAAACAATTTTGACTTCAACGGATAGTCCTACACTTAAACTATTGCACCAGTCATCTTCGTTACATGTTGTAGTGACCCGTTTTATTACTCATCATCGTACTATACTTTCATTGTGTAATTGTACTTCGATTTGTTTATTACTCTAAATCTTGCATGTTAACAATTGATACTTTTGTACTCGCTCGATTTTTAAATTTTGATTGCTGCAATAATACACTATCGTATTCCTTCGCAAGTGCCTTCTGAATTACGTTGTGGATGTCGAGTAATCGCAACGTTAGGTCACAATTATAAACGCGAAGAAGTACTAAGATAAACGTGTATGCTAGTTAGTCAACATATAGCAGCACAACAATGTCACCTACTCGACATGTTAGTATCGAGAATCACCGCTTAGAGATTTATCACCACAGAACAAGTGGACTACACATTGAAGACAACGTTACTCGATAGGGAATGTTTGTTCTAAATATACGACTCAATATAAGATGTAACCCTAGTCTCCAGAACTCTGTCACTATTGACTTTAGCTAAAGTTAACATTCCGCCTCAATGAGTAGAATGTCCAAGCAAACAGTTGTAAATACGTTAAAAAATGATTTAACATAAGGTACGGAATCAATGACGCAGTATAAATCACTTTTTTCAGCAACCAACCCCATGAATTCTTCAAAGTTAGCGATTGACTTAAAATGGAACACAAGACTGCGAAAGATGTAAAGGTTATTATCACTATTGGTGGAGAAACTAATCCGTTAAAACGCGAAGACACAGAAACACTACATATCCGTTAATACTGGCCATAATTTAGGTTCCCCTGTTACGTATAAGTTGTGTGTATCAGCTGATGAAATAAACTTCGTCCGTGTTTTTTTAACCCTTCTATTCGAAAGCATGACAGACGGCAATGAAGAGAGGGAAACTTAGTTAAAAACACTGAGAAGCATTCATTATTTGGTAGATATGGCGGTCCTTACAAATAGTAAAAAAAGGTATAATCTCTAACTGGTTACTCCCCCGATCCGTCTGAATCCCTAAATTATTTACTATATCTCAATGATCATAGCATATCATGTTGTAGAATCACTGAAAGCTAGGTGAACAATATGACCAGGTTTAATTCCATCAGAAGCGCTGAAAAACAATCCGGAACCCCGATAGGAAATGCTCACATTAATACATGGTAGGATGTGGAGTGAATGGAAAGAATCCTCAAAACGAAGTGAAAACCACATTGTCAAGCTGCCAAAATAAGGTCAATTAGGCCCGTAAAAATAGTGGCTCAACACTAAAAATGAATGATTTCATGATCTGACTTGTGAGTTTCCTCCTAATTTATGGGTAGGATTCGAGTAGTGTTAGGGAAGACTCAGAATTTGTTCAGGATTAGGGATGTGACTTGCAGCATCCCTATATTAAGCCTAACTGTGTGCGTATAAAACTAATTCATGTAAGCATGTTATACACATACAGAAACTAATCTTACTTACGCCTGTTGAAAATTTGCCATTGTATTATTGAATACTGCTTTTCGTCTGCTATATATATTACGCGCTTACGCACTTTATCGTTCATATAGCGCTTTTGAAATTCTATTTCGTTAACAATACATCTTTTCAAGTTTTCACTAGTGCTTCTTAATACAACGTTGTTCGTCGTTGACCGTGTACAGCGTTAGCACATATTAGAACGTGAAAAGGTGGATGTACTGTAGCATAGTAATCAGGATCATCTTCAGTACACCATAGACCAAGGTTTGGGATGAAACTTGCAACAAAGATTACGGACAGTACTACGTTTAATATTTCCACCTTTAAAACTGAAGTTGGGCTTTATTTACCACTTTGCATTTTGTGTTAATTAGAAAGTTTGTGCTTCATTAGACTCTTGCATATTTTTTGTGCAAATGGACACTATGCTAATTGCAAGCTAAATATGAGTTCGACTATTGTACACTTTGTTTTTGAATGCAGAGTAACTTCACATTTGAAGAACAATAATCTAGCAGTTCTTCAGTTGTTATAAATATAATTCTCTTTGTTCCTACTTGGTATTATTTTAGATTTGGTCAATTATAAGTGTAACCGTTTGGTCTAGTTTGGATTTGGTCGGGTTTCCTTGGAAAAATTTGGTTTTATTTCGGTTTAGGTGAGGACTGCAAGTCAGTGTCCTGAAGAGTTATTCACGCCCGCTTTTAATATGCAGTATTCAATTGAAATTTTGAATGATATGATTAGCATCGTTGGGTTGTATTCATCGTAATGTTAATAATTCATCGAAAGTGGTGCATACGATAACTCGTACTCACGTAAATCCTATTCGGCCGTTATTACACAAGTGTACCCTATATAATTTAATTTTATCGCATAAATATATTCTTCAGACATCTATAAAACACAAAATAATTGAGCAAAGAATATCCTTTTCGATACTTCCTCTTCTCGCTCTACAATTATATATATATATATATATATACATATATATATGTTTATATACACAGAATATTCTAGATCAGTAGTCAGTAACAATATTAGTGTTTTTTTAAATAATATCGATTTGTAAAGTAAGATCAATGGAATTACAGTTCATTAAAGATGCTTAAATTATAATAATGATAATAATAATAAAGGTAAATTAGCAAATGGAATATCAACTAAAATTAGGAAAATTCCACAATATTCAGGATCATCCTAACCTAGATGGCCAAGGTAAGGATAATGTCTGAACTAACTTCCTATGGACGCACAAATTAGGCTTGTTAATATGGATCCCAACGGCCAGCCTCAGCAATATTTAGTTGTCGAACTCTTAAGGCGAAATTGAGATTTGTCGGTATGCGGTATTATCCTTACCTTGGCCATCTAGGTCCTGAATTTTTGTGGAGTTTTCCTAATTTTAGTTGATATTCCATTTGCTAATTTACCTTTATTATTATTATCATTATTATAATTTAAGCATCTTTAATGAACTGTAATTCCATTGATCTTACTTTACAAATCGATCTTATTTAAAAAACACTAATATTGTTACTGACTACTGATCTAGAATATTCTGTGTATATAAACATATATATATATATATATATATATATATATATATATATGTATATATATATATATATAATTGTAGAGCGAGAAGAGGAAATATCGAAAAGGATATTCTTTGCTCAATTATTTTGTTCCATTATGGGTAAGATTTTATTTTGATAAATCACAGTGTTGTACAGTAATATTAACTGATGACGTTTCGAGCATAAACTATTGCTCATAATCAAATCATATGAAGTTATACTCTACCACAGTGCCCAAGTTTTATACGTACATCAATTATTTTGTGTTTTATAAATATATCCTGTCAATAATCATTTTGTGCTCTGTGTGCCGCGTTTGGACGATAAGTATGTGACTGGTTCGCTCAAGACCAATTGGCTGTGGTATCTACTGATCACTATTGCCGAGATCTATGTCTTCTGTAGATCGCTTTTATCGTATATATTTGACTTTGATAAACTTTTCCACATGAAGGATAAAACTCCCCACCTGGTGATTTCTATCTATCGTCCAAGGTTATCTAGCCGGGTACTGAAACATTAGGTGGGTTACCCGTTCCTTATGGTTTCCACTAAAATACATCCTGGGTTCGAAACTCAGTCTGAACACGACTGGAGTCAGTAAAATAAATGCGTGAATCAAATTACAACGCTATGCTTCTTCACTGTAGGGCAGAGGTTCGGATAACATGCTAGGGCAAGGAAATACAGACGCACCAGATTAAGAGATGTTTACTCGAAGTAAGCTGTATATAAAAGCAATTTACCTATCCAGGTGTATGATACCAGAGACAAGCCGAAACACTAAATTGATCGTCTCGAACTAAAAGTGTATTTCGGGAACAGAAGCTTTGCGTGACGACTGCTCAACTAGTCACAGTTTGCGCAAGGACAACCCAAAGTAACACGACAGAGTGCACATGGTCTAGGAGCTCTTAACAAGTAGTCTTAGTCAGTGGGGTTCAGCATACACTGTTGAATGGAGAAAGATGTATGCCGATAATTTTACGGGGCTGTTTACGGTCACAAACTAGACTCTGGAATTAACCCCCACTGATTTTGGAAGGGCTGCTAAAAGCGTCAATAGTCACATGAGTTGGCGGCCACTTCAAATCTATGGAGTGCGGTGAACACGCACAAACCTCAGACGGTAGCGAGATAATTAAGTCAAAAACTATATAGTGCACTGTAAGTAGTTTACTAAATTTACTGAGGGGAAGATAAGAGCCAAACAAACCTACGTACAACCTCACCTAGTTAACTAGCTTGCTAGCTCTGTGGTCGGTCCCTAGTCCCCATAGAGACGGAGGATTGGGTGTGGCACTAGCGAACCCTAACCTCTGGAGAAACTTCAACGCACAGAAAAAATTTAAAAATACAAAATATTCAAATAACAATCTTATTCTTCGCTGGAATCGGAGAGGCGAAATGACACAGCCAGCTGGTGAAAGCATTCAGGAAGCCAGCCAGCCAGCCAGATAATGTGTCTTCTCTTGATGAAAGCAAGAATGGGGATGTGGAATGTCCGTACAATATACGCTGCCAGTGGAGAAGGTTGTCCAGGTAGCTAAAGAAATGAGGAGATATGGCATCGAAGTGCTGGGAATCTGCGAGAGCGGATGGAATGAATGTGGACTAGCCAAATAGTCAACTGGAGAGTCAGTAATTGCCTCTGGTCACCCAGACGACAACCACGAGCATACTGAGGCACTGGGTGGCCATCATGATGTCATTAGTGGCAACCAAAGTTCTCATGCAGTGGGAACTAATTTCATCCCACAGGATCATGACAGCAAGATTCAACTGAAAAGGGAGGAGGGAAGGAAGGTTGCAATTATCATGCAATGCTGCGCACAGTGCTACAAACAACGTGGAACAAGAGAAGAGGGAAGATTTTCACGGACAACTACAAATAGTAATGGACAACATCCAACATGGTGACACCAAAATTCTCATGGGCGATGTGAATGCAAGCCAAACTGGGGGCAGACATCAACACAGGAGGAGAACTCATCATGAGTCGAGAGGTTCTCACTCGGCGAAATGAACAACAACGGAGCATTATTCACAGACTTCTTTGCTTTCATTGACTTGGTGATCGGAGGCAGCGTATACAAGCACAAGGCCAGTGACATGGATTTCGCCTGACGGATACACCACAAATCAGATAGATTTCATCTGAATGCTGCTCAAGGAAGTGGAGACGCAGCCAGCCTGCTGGACACAAAGTCGAGAAGAGGAGCAGATGTGTGTTCAGACCATCATCTAGTTTTTGGAACCTTCAAGGTGAAGCTGAAATCCATGAAAACAACTGGAGACGTGCACAATTCAAGTTCAACATTCGTAAACTGAAGGACAAAACCACAAGGGATGCCTTCACTGCAGATCAGATCAGTGCGAAGTCGGAGACACTACGTGCCACCACGGAAGGAACTTGTGTGGAAGGACATTGGAACTAACTCCCTGAAGCGATATTCAAGGGCACGTGTACAACTGTTCTGGGAAGGAAGAATTGACAGGAAAACGAGTGGCTGTCAACGGGTACGTGGGATTTAATAAAAGAGAGGAGGATGGTGAAAGAGAAAATGACTCAATGCAAAACTGGACAACAGAAGGAGAAGCTGAGTCCAATGTACACTGTACTGAATGAAGAAGAGTGCTAGGAAAGACGAAAGACAATTCTACGACACGTTGGCAAGTGAAGCGGAAGAAGGCGCAGGCAAAAGGGATCTAAGGACGTTATATCAGATAACCAAGTCTCTATCCGGCAAGAGACCGACTGAAATGATGAAACTAATGAAAGATGCTCAAGGGAACCTGATTGTCAAGGAGGAGAAACAAATGAAACAGTGGGCTGATCACTTCAAAGGACTCTCGAATCGATCACCACCTGCAACTCGCCCAGAAATACCCCTACCACCAACAGCACGCACAGAACTGCCTGACAGTGGACACCAATCCTCCAACGAGAGCAGAAATCCTGAATGCGATGAAGCTACTGAACACTGTCCGGGAAAGCAGCGGGACCAGACGCAATATCCCCGAAGCACTGAAAACAGACCC